>ML296726.1:0-13057 GCA_005239495.1 Nicotiana undulata
GGGGGCGATAGACCTGTGCGAACACGGCCCTTGGCTCGCGAACGCATGGGTCAGTCAGATCAACCCTGTGCGAACGTGATCAAGGGGCCGCGAACGCATAGAGTAATTGTTCCCAGCTATTTTTAATACCCAAAAGCAGACCCATTACGGGATTCTTCATATTTTTCACCCTCTCCTCCTTCTCCACAACGCCTTAGCCATTTTTGAAGAGCTCCATCACTACATCCTCAGAGGTAATCAATCCTAACTCCATTATCCTTCCATTTTCGTCCCTAACCACTAGAATCTAGGCTAAATTCCTAAAATCAAGTAGAAAGTTAGGGGTTTTGGGTAGAGTTAGGTCTTTGGAAATTTTGAGTAATTCAACCTCAATTTGGGGTCGAATTTCAAAACAAATTATATATTCTAACTCGTGGGGGTCTGGGTGATCGAGTTTTGGTCCGAGCCTCGTGGTTGGACCAAGCGGGCCCGGGGTCGAATTTTGGAAATTTTGGAAGAATGATAGGAATTGCGTATTTAGGTTATGGGATTGTGTTATTGAGTTATTATTGATATACTTAAGTTAATTATGCCTAGATATTGTTGTTCCAGAGTTGAATTCAAAAGGAAAGGCGGTGTTAGAGGGTTGATTGCTATATTTTGGACCCGAGGTAAGTGTCTTGCCTAANAATAAAAAATCTTGTTATTACTTCCACGTTCATTATATTATGAACTTGTCTCTACTTGGAAGCCGTTATTGCAAATAAGACTCTATACCTAATCCCTCAAGCTGAGGTTAGGCCAAACACTTACCTCGGCTCCAAAAATGCAAGTCAAGCCTCAATCACAACCTTCCCTCTCGAATCCAACTCCGAATCGGTAATATCTAGACATAATAGATTTATTAACATCAATAAGTACTCAATAAACCAATTCCCAAGCCTAATTATACATTTCCTACTATTCCTCCAAGAATACTAAAATTCGACCCCAGGCCCACACGTTCAGATTTTCGAAAATTCATGAAGGAATCAATTACCTGGAGTCTAAGGATCGAAGTTATGTGATTTATACAAGAATTCATGGCCTAACATGGAAAGTCACAAAATCCTCAAGAACCTTAAAATTACTACCTAATTCTATGATTTTTAGATGATTTAGTAGTGAATTTAACTAGGAATTAATGTTAAAACTAGAAGTTTATGGGGTTTAACTTACCTCTTACAGTGGGTTGTCATAGGAGGTGCTTCCCAAACTTGGATGCTCTCTAATGGAGGTTGATGGTGGATAAAACGAAGAAAACCCAAAATTTTGGACATTTAAGAGGGGCTGCCAACAGGGGTTTCCGCACCTGCGACCTTAGGACCGCAGGTGCGGTCTCGCACCTACGAGAAATTGATCGCCCCTGCGGAAAAGGGCCTGGGACCCTGGACTCGCACCTGCGGAGTTGGGAGCCGCACCTGCGGTCCCGCTCCTGCAGAGTTTGGATCGCCCCTGCGGAAGAGGTCGCACCTACGAAAGCCTGGACCGCGGGTGCGGTCCCTCACCTGCGGCTGGGCAGTCGCACCTGTGGTCACACCAGCTGTTGTGCACCAGCAGTGATTTTTGCTGGTGTTTGGCCTCGTGCGGGGTCCGGGAGGCACCTGGGCCCACTCGAGCCCCTGTCCAAATATACCAACAAGTACCAAATCATTAAACGGAATTGCTCGAGCCCACGGAACACTCAACACAACGCTAAAAGTCAAAATCACCCTCCAAAACCCCTGAATTCAAAACTTAAGAACTTTGAAATTCTAGAATCTATAACGATGCGCCGAACCGACCCATACAACTCGGAACAACTTCAAATTTTGCATACAAGTCATAAATAACGTAGCGGAGCTATTCCCGGCCTCGAAATTGCATTCGGACCTCGGTAGCATAAAATCACATTCCTAACCAAATTTCAAATTTTATGAACATCCTCAAAACTTTACTAACTCCAAATCTCTCATTTAGATCCTTAACCCGCCAAATCAAGTCCGTTTTACACCAAATTTCACAGATAGGACAAATAACATATAATAAACCTATTCCGGGCTCCAGAACCGTAATACGAGCCCGGTAACACGGCTTTCACATAATTACTCATTTTCAAAATCCTTTATTATTTTCCAGAAAACAATTTTCTTTAAAAATTCATTTCTTGGGCTTGGGACCTCGGAATTTGAATTCGGGCATACGCCCAAGTCCCATATTTTCCTGCAGACCCTTCGGGACTGTCACATCACGGGTCCGGATCCGTTTACCAAAAATGTTGACCAAAGTCAACTTTATTCCATTATTCAATTCAAAAATCCCATTTTTATCGAATTTTCACATGGAAGCTTCCCGACTACCTGCCTGGGCTGCGCACGCATATCAAGGTGAGATTAACGGAGGCTTTTGGGGCCTCGGAACATAGATTTAGCTGGAATTACTTAGGATGACCTTTTGGGTCTTCACACCAAGTTCTTCTTTAAGTGTCCTTATCTGTTCATCTTTAGTATACATCTTATCCTTTAGTGTTCCCACATTTTCTTCTAACATGATATGAGAATGATCAACAATCTTTTTACTAGTTCCTAGCTTTAATTTTAAATTTTCAGATTTTAGCACTATAATCTTAGTTTCAAGTGGATGAACCTGGTTCATCAAGACTGTGCTTTTCTTCTCAGATTCACTTACTCTGATTTCCAAGTTCATGCATTTTGCTTTTAGCATTGCACACTCTTTAGAGAGTTGTTCTTTCTCTTTGGTTGTTTCTTCGGAATCATCCATGAAATCAAGTAGCAACTCAGAGAGTTTTCTTTAGATAGGAATTTTATTTTGTTTTTGAGATTGGATATACTTACCTCTGGTTCTTCATATGATTCCTCATCACCAATTGCCATGCGCACCTGTTCTTCATTCTCACCATCTTTTGATTCTTCATCTGAGCTTTCCCCCAAGCAGCAACCATAGCTTTTGTTGTGGTTTTCTTGGGTTGGACCAGTTCCTTCTTTCAAGTCTCTCCTTTTTCCATTCCACTTCCCACTGAGGACAGTTCTTGATATTGTGGTCAGTCTTTCCACACTTGTAGCATCCCTCCTTGGTTGGCCTTTCTGGAGCCTTTGCTTTGTTATAGTTTCCACCTCTTGAGATTCCCTTCTTCCTTATGAGAAAGTTTATGAATTCTTTGGTAATCATGGCCATCTCGTCCTCCTCCAGATCTGATCCCTCAGTGATTCTCAGTGCTAGACTCATTTCCTTCTTTGGAGCATCCATTTTCATTGTCTTCCTTCTAAGTTCATAGGCAGTAAGATTTTCAATTAGCTCGTCCAATCTGAGGATTGCCATATTTTTGGATTCCTGGATAACAGTGATTTTACTTTCCTAGGAAATTGGTAAGACCCTTGTCAGGATATTCTCTACCCTGTCCTCTTCAAGAATGACTCTACCAAGAGACTTAAGTTCATTTCTCAGAGTTGTGAGCCTTGTGTACATCTCTTGGATTGTCTCTCCTTCTTTCATAGTGAAGTTTTCATACTAAGAGTATAGTAGAGTACCTCTTGATCTTTTCACTTGAGGTGTTCCTTCGTGGGCTACTTGTAAGGTATCCCAAATTTCATTGGTAGTGGTGCAACTTTGAATCCTACTCTACTCGTTTGGACCTAGTCCACAAACTAGCCATTTTTTGGCCTTAGCATTTTTCTCCCATTTCTTCAGATCCTCAGCAGTGCAGTCAACTCTAGTTTTTGGTACATCTACTCCTTCAGCAGTCTTCTTCATGGTGGCGAGAGGACCATCAGTGACTATGTCCCATAGTTCATAGTCTTCTCCAATCAAGTGATCTTTCATCCTGTTCTTCCACCAGGAGTAATACAGGCCATTAAAGAGTGGTGGCCTTGCAGTTGATTAACCCTCCAAGTTTCCAGGTGGTGCACTTATTTTGATCTTTTACAAGGTGTTAGCCTTTTCAAGGATAACCTGCTCTGATACCAATTGATGTTTTATACGTCAATACCGCACAAGAGGGGGGTGATTTGTGTGGTGTCCAATTTTCGAGTGCAGTCTCTATAGAAGAATCTAGTTCTTCTTGGTGTTCCAACTTCTATAGTTTGCGGAAAAGTAATTGCAGAATTTAAAGAACACATCAATTTTACGTGGAAAACACCTGGCTCAAAAGGTGAAAAAACCACGACCTACTTCCCAATAGGATTTTTCCAAACTCTTCACTATGTCAATGAGCCAAACAATATTTACAAAATAAACTCTTTTGTAAACCTAAGGACTAACTCTAATCCCTTTGTGGCTAACTAGCCTCTAGCTAATTGCGACAAACTTCAAGTTAACTCTAACTTGAACAGTTTGTACCTATTACAATTGCTTCTAGATAAAGCTGAAAGATACAATATGTAATCACATACTACATCCAACTAGATTCAAAAGACAACAGATGGAATTGGTTCTTCTAGCTGGTTCAAGTAGCTTTTATGTCGCGCAAGGATTCTGCTTGCAAAATTGCTTAAATAATTTTGCTTTCAGTTCTTGTTTCACTTCCGTGTTTGTGCGTCAATTCTTCAGCAGAAATGCTTCAACATTTTATAGAATCAGTAGTTGAGATGTTTTTGTTTAGTTCTAATGCAACTCTTCCTTGGTGGAAGAGTTTGTGTCTATCTCAACTTTCTTGATCTTGATTTTGTCCTACGTGAAATCGAACTCCATCTTCTTATCAATTTGCAACCTTTTCGCTTAGGATATAACCTCTTAGTTCACATATAATGTTTATCTCCTGTGCATGGACGTTTCTCGTGCCAATGGGTCTGTTTGACTATGTTTGCCCTGATGGACCTGGCTCAACTGGGTTGGGATTTGTCAATTTTCAAAACCATGCAGTGACTTGATTCAACAAATTCCCCCTTTTTGATGATGACAAACTCTGTGCTTAACCCTGTACATACTTCAATCCAACATATACACTTTTTATAGATTTAAGCATTCATCATAGAGATACCAGGTTCATTAGGTTCAAAAATATTTGAAATTTTGAAAAGCACATATCTTCCCCCTTTTGGCATCATTGAAAAGTTGCAAAATGATAAACTTACCAGAATTATTAACAATTACTCATGGCCATTGAGGCAACAACAGGTGCAAAGCCTGGAGCTATAAGGGTGATATATATAGGGAGGAGGAATAAGGGAGGACAATTGGGATCGCGTTTCACGCTGTAACAAAAAGGTGAGATAAGGGAGGACACTTATGATTTATTGAAATTTTTTTTAAAAAATGGTTTTTACTGAAATTCAAATGATGTTTTACTGGTTTTTCTAAAAAGATTCAAGGGTTTGAGACCCACAGATTTGGAAAAGTTAAAAATGTTTAGTTTACTATTTTTTTTATATTTCACACTACTTTTATTTTAAAGTCGAAATTTGGATATTATTGAGAATTGGTTAGAGCTGAGGCCTGAAAGAGGCGGTTGTGTTGTTTTATTATGGTTGAAGTACTTGAATTTATTTGTTTAGATTTCCTACTTGCTCTATATATTATTGTTACAGGTTTATTGTTAAAGCCCCGCCTTAGCCTCGTCACTACTTCGCCGAGGTTAGGCTCGGCACTTACTTAGTACATGGGGTCGGTTGTACCGATACTACACTATGTGCATTGTTTTGCACAGATCCAGGTACTAGTCGACAGTAGAGGATTCCAGAACGGCCACTATTCTGTTAGAGACACGAGGTACATCTGCCGGCGTTCACAGAGTCCGAGAGTCTTCTCCCACTTTACATATACTGTTTTATTTCCTTCAGAACAATTGCACTATTTCTTTCAGCCATTATTTGTAGCATTCTTTTAGAAGTTCGTGGATTTGTGACACCAGACCCTGGGGTAGTTCTAAATCTATTATATGATTAGTTCGTGGTTCGTTTTTATTCAATTGGTTATTATTTTTATATTTGGAAATCATTTAAATTAAGTTTACTTTAGATTTATTTATTGATGCTTAAGAAGATAATCAAAGGAAAATAGCTACTCGAATTCTAACATTGGCTTGCCTAGCAAGTGTGGTGTTAGGCGCCATCACGATGCCTAAGGTTGGAAATTTGGGTCGTGACACATGGCCCCCTCATAGCCCATTTGCAGCATTACCGTCGAACCACAGCTGATACCGAGCGCGTAAGACATATACAAGTGGATGTAAAGGAATATAAGATGTATGCTTCAAACTGAATCAATGTTGCACGATAAGAAATAAAAGGATTGGAATTTCCTAATAGTTATGTAGCATCTCGAAGATAAGTACAAATGTCTCTGTACCGACCCGCAAGACTCTACTAAACTTGCTTATGACTCGTAGACCTATCACCTATGATCCTAGAGCTATAATACGAACTTGTCACGACCCTAATTTTTCACTTTAGGATGTCGTGATGACACCTAGTCTCTAAGACTAGGTAATCCTAACGCATGTTGATTTTATAACATAATCAAACTATTTAATCATTAATCATAAACCTTCAAATGACATACATAGCCGCAAGCGGCCAATAGTTATACATTTCCCAAAACCGGTAGTACGGCGTCATAAGCACTACTGAAATACACTAGAATTTCTAAACACAATACTATATTGAATTACAATTTAACAATAGCATAATGAAGTAAGATGGTGACTCCGAGGCCAGCGAATGTCAAGAAAGTATACCTTAAAGTCTACCGTTGTGGAGACACAACTCTCAACAACATAATAAGAATACCTAGATCTGTACAAAAATGAGCAAAAATATAGCATGAGTATTGTATTGGTAAAAAAGAGTCTCACACGTAAGCTGACCCTTAACAGTTCAGCTAGTTACGTGGATCAAGGAAAACGTGACAGCTGGATACGATTCTATAAAAAGGCACAGAACGAAGAGGCACATTTTGATAAACCTTCGAGTTCATCAGTCACGGGAAATTCAACCCACTCAAGATAAGGAAGAGACACGGTCAGAGTGAATCCGGACAAAGCTACGGGCAGATTCGAGAATCTTTAATTAATGACCTTTACTTTATGTAACTTTCTCACAACAGTTACAGTCATCCTTTGTAATGCCTCATTAATGTAATAGTTAGCCATTAATGATTGATCATTGTAATAATCATACGTTATATCAAGAAACCCTATATATAAGGGAAGAAAATGTAACCTACAAGGACATCTAAACTTCGAATACAATATATTTTGCTTTTCTATATTCTACAATATTGTCTATTATTTGTTTCTCGTTATTTAGTATTATTTCCTTGATTATCAGTAACATGTGTTCATCCTAAAACTAGCTTTGGTCAAAGAATCTAATTCTTTGGTTAAACAAATTGGTTCCATTACCGGGAATCTGATAATCTTAGTTTACTTTCCAATCGATATCCTTTAAACTATGTCGAACTCCAACGACAACAACAACAACCAGCAGAGAAGTGGAAACCCAGTTCCATCACCTCAAGGAACACCTCGTGTTTCAAGGGAACCGTCCCCAGAAAGATCTGACTACAACAGCAATAATAATGAGCAAACGGTAGAACAAGATCGAATAAGACAAATGATTGCAGAATACGTGGGACAAGCTTTGCAAGAATTTTCAAGGGGACTCCCAGCAGCACCACCAGCATCGCTGACACCACCTCCAAACAACACGGTCACCAGGGAAAATCCCTAGTCTTGACTGATAAACTCAGCAAGGGGCGACACACCTAACGAATCTCTCGAAGCGAGACTAGGTATGAATAATAACTCTAAATCAGAATTTACTGCTAACCATGCAGAAACAGATGAAGGAACAGAACGATCGCATCGAGCAGATTCCTGGAGTACCGCCTATTATCAAAGGCATTGATGTTGATAGGTATTCTCAACAACCTTGGAAGCCAAGTGCAGCACCCTTGCCTATACCCAAGAAGTTTAAAATGCCCGACCTTCCCAAATATGATGGAACAACAGACCAACGCGACCATGTAACCGCTTTTACAACTGGAGTAAAAGGCAATGACATAACAAAACAGGAGATTGAATCAGTCCTTGTCACAAAATTTGGAGAAACACTCACCAAAGGAGATCTAACCTGGTATTCTCTACTCCCTAAAAATTCTATTGACTCTTTTGCTGAGCTTGCATATTCATTTATAAAAGCACACTCTGGTGCACAAAAAGTTGAGAAAAGAATGGAAGACATATTCAAAATAAAACAAGGAGACACGGAACTACTCCGTGAGTTTGTAGACAAGTTTCAACGAGAAAGAATGCAATTACCCAGGGTGCCTGATAATTGGGAAGCCATGGCATTTGCAAGAAACCTAAATGATAAAATCTCAGAAGCCACGAGACGACTCAAGGAAAGTCTAAGAGAATTCCCAGCTACAACATGGAACGATGTATATAACAGGTATAGTATTAAACTCAGAATAGAAGAAGATATCATTTCTTGTTCAAGCGATGAAGATCATTCCATATCCAGACGTCCTGAATCAGAAAGAAGATCAGGTACAAATAGGTACGATCCTTACTTAGGACCTTCGGGACGTGAAACTTGTCCCAGGTTCGAAAACACTAGGTCAGACTATAGATCACCAGGAAGATATGTAGGCTCATCCTCATCTAGATCCAGAAAAGATCGAGATGAACGACCTAGAGTTAATGCCTGAATTGGGGATCATACCTTTAATGTAAGTACTACTGAGATTGTCTCAATATTGAGGAATATGGGAGACAAGGTTAAGTGCCCCAAAGAGATGCGATCGAATCCAAATAAAAGGAACCCAGATCACTGGTGTGAATTCCATAACGATCATGGGCACAGGATTGCAGATTGCATATTTTTACAAGGTGAAATAGAATACTTATTGAAACAGGGCTATTTAACAGAATTGTTTAGTGATAAAGGTAAACATGCATATATGAAGAACAGGCAGGAGCCCCCAAAGCCTCTTTCTCCAAAGTGAACCGTCAATGTGATACATGGAGGAGAGGAAGTAAGCAGAATAGTTTGCCCATTAGCGTCAAAGGTCACAATTACCCACAGAAAGCGGGTTCGAGAAGATCCAACTATGATGAAATAACCTTTGACGATGCAAATTTTGGTGGACTAATGCTTCCCCATAATGATGCTTTGGTAATATCCTTACTCATTCATGACACTAACGTTAAAAGAGTGTTGATTGATCCAGGTAGTTCAGTCAATATCATCTTGTTAAGAGTCGTGGGAGAAATTCTAATGGAAAATCAGGTGATCCCAAAGGCACGAGCCATATCAGGGTTTGATAACTCTACGGGGATAACCAAAGGAGAGATTGAACTTAGCACTTACGCTGAGGGAGTAGTTAAAAGCACTAAATTCCAAGTCATTGATACTGACACGGATTATAATGTGATTATGGGAAAGACTGGGATCCATGAAATGAAAGCAATACCATCTACCTTACACCAGGTAATCAAATTTCCCTCCGAATGGGGAATCAGACAAATTAGAGGTGATCAACTGACCTCCAGAAATATAAATTCCGTGGCACTTTATAACAAAAAAGGGACGGAAGAACCAGAAGATAGAAAAAGCTTTCAAATGGATGTCTCTGGCCAATCAGGTATGGAAAAAACTACTATCCAAATAGGTACGAAAGAAGTAAATATTCAAACAGGTACGGAAAGAGACACCCGTGAAAAGGAGGATTCAGTCACCATGGAAGATGCGCCGGACCATATAGATGTGGATTAAAGACCGGACGTCATTCATGAACTAGAAGAAGACGTACACGTCAAAACAACTACGGAAGAGCTTGAAGTTGTTCCATTATTTGAACAAAAACCTGAACAGAAGGTGTATGTAGGCACGGGGCTGAGTCCCAATCGAAAAGGTACGTTAATTGACTATTTAAAGGCTAATGCAGACTGTTTTGCATGGTCCCATTCAAATATGACAGGTATCCCACCAGAAGTGATGACTCACAAACTAAATGAAGATCCAACCTCTGTACCTGTTAAACAGAAAAAAGAAAAAGCAAGGACCATTCAAGAACCAAGTGATTGACGAAGAAGTTCAAAAACTCTTGAAAATTGGTTCGATACGGGAGGTAAAGTACCCTAACTGGTTAGCTAACACCGTGCTGGTACCTAAAAGGAATGGCAAATGGAGGGTATGTGTAGATTATACTGATTTAAATAAAGCATGCCCCAAAGATTCATTCCCATTATCACATATAGATCAAATGATTGATGTCACTGCAGGTCATGAATTATTAAGCTTTCTAGATGCATATTCTGGTTATAATTAGATTAAAATGGATCCCTCAAATGAAGAAAAAACCTCCTTCATTACGAATAGGGGGACTTACTATTATAAAGTTATGCCTTTTGGCTTGAAAACTGCTGGAGCCACCTATCAAAGGTTAGTGACTAAAATATTTCAAGAACATAGAGGAAAAACGATGGAAGTTTATATTGATGATATGTTGGTAAAATCAACACAAGCGGGAGACCATTTCCAGCATCTCTGTGCTACTTTTGATATTTTACGCAGGTATAATATGAAGCTAAATCCAGAAAAATGCGCTTTTGGAGTGCAATCAGGTAAATTTTTGGGTTTCCTTGTATCGAACAGAGGAATAGAGGAAAATACCACTCAAATTAAAGCTATAGAAGAAATACCTGATATTTTGACAAATAAAAAAGAAGTTCAAAGACTAACAGGGAGAATAGCAGCTTTGGGAAGATTTATTTCTAAGTCTTCCGAAAAAAGTTTTAAATTCTTTTCAGTTCTTAATAAGCAAAATCAGTTCGAATGGACTGATGAATGTCAACAAGCCCTCAAAAATCTGAAGATTTATCTATCAAAACCACCGCTGCTTTCAAAGCCAAAAGAAGGTGAAAGATTGTATATCAACTTAGTTGTCTCAGAAATTGCTGTAAGTGCAGTACTGGTAAGAGAAGAAAAAGGTAAGCAATCACCCATTTATTATGTAAGTAAAACCTTACTAGATGCTGAAACTAGATATCCACATCTAGAGAAGTTAGTCTTGGCTTTAATAATGGCATCAAGAAAATTACGTCCTAATTTTCAATGTCATCCAATCACTTTCGTGACTTCATATCCTTTAAGAAATATTTTACATAAGCAAGAATTGTCAGGAAGGTTAGCCAAATGGGCCATAAAATTAAGTGAGCTGAAATAATATATAAGCCTAGAACAGAAATTAAGTCTCAAATATTAGCTGATTTTGTTGTTGACTTTAGCAACAACATTAACCCTGAGGTAGAAAAAGAGTTACAACTCTTCAATGGAGTTAATCCAGGTCTATGGACCCTATTTACGGATGGCTCTTCCAATATAAAAGGTGTCGGTTTAGGCATAGTCTTAATATCACCCACGGGTGAAAAGACACGACAAACTATTAAATATTTTCTTATAACTAACAATGAAGCAGAGTAAGAGGTTTTCATTGCAGGCCTAGAACTAGAATGAGAACTATCAATTGAGCAAATCGTAATCAACAATGATTCTCAACTGGTAGTAAATCAAATGCAGGGGACTTACATCGCTCGAGAAACTCGGATGCAACAATATCTAGAAAAGGCACGAGATCTCGTGAGACAATTCAAAACATGGAAGGTAGTGCAAATACCTAGAGAAGAAAACGCAGAGGCAGATGCACTAGCAAATCTCGCAGCAGTTACAGAAGTAACAAATAAAGACAACACAATTGTCATCCATCTCTTCCATTCAGCAATCGACGAAGACAGAAATGAGGTAACTTTCAACAATTTAACTTGGGATTGGAGAAACGAAATTCTCAATTTTTTGCAGAATGGTACCATACCTGAAGACAAGAAAGCAACTCAAGCACTTCGCCGCAAAGCTGCACGATACTGTCTCATTCGCAATTCACTGTATCGCAAAATGTTCGGAGGACCCTTAGCTAAATGCCTCGGACCTAGTCAAACGGAGTTCGTGATAAGAGATGTCCATGAAGGACACTGTGGAAATCATTCAGGAGCAAGATCCTTGGTAAAAACCCTAATCAGAGACGGATATTATTGGCCTAAGATGAAAGAGGATGCCGAAAACTTCATATCCAAATGCGATAGGTGCTAGAGGTTCGCCAATAATGTGCATAGACCAGCAGAACTGTTGCATCCAATCATATCACCATGGACCTTCATGAAATGGGGAATGGATATAGTGGGACCACTTCCCCCAGCCAAAGGACAGGTGCGATTTCTGCTCGTGCTTACCGATTATTTCACAAAATGGGTAGAAGCACAAACATTCAAACAGGTGCGGGAAAAGAAAGTTAAAAGCTTCTTATGGCGAAACATAATATGCCGTTTTGGGATACCGAAGGAGATCATGTGTGATAATGTCCCACAATTTATAGGCTCTCAAATCACAGAATTATTTGAAAGCTGGCAAATTAAACAGATTACCTCAACGCCATATCATCCCGTGGCTAATGGACAAGCTGAGTTAACGAATAAAATCATCATCAACAATATAAAGAAGTGGTTAGATAAAGCCAAAGGGAATTGGCCTGATGAATTACCAGCAGCATTATGGGCATACAAAACAACATCAAAAATAGCCACGGGAGAAACACCCTTCGCACTTATTTATGGCTTAGAAGCGTTAATACCCGTGGAAATCGGCGAACCAAGCATAAGGGTTATAACAGCTATGGAAGAGACAAATGATGATGAACTAAAGACTAATCTGGACCTGCTCGAACCACGAAGGGAAGCAGCATTAATACGGACGGCAGCTCAAAAGTAAATCATAGAGCGATACTACAACCGTAAAGCTCATCTCAGATACTTCAAGATTGGGGACTTCACACTTAAAAAGGTCTTTCAATCAACAAAAGAGGCAGGTGAAGGAAAGCTAAGTCCAAATTGGGAAGGACCCTATAAAGTCCGAGGCATAGCTAGGAAGGGCGCCTATGAGTTGGAAGCCATGGACGGCAGAATTCTACCAACAAGCTGGAACGCCATCCACTTGAAGAATTACTACTTCTAAGGAAAAGAAGTATCCCCGGTCAGGTATCACACGTT
>ML296726.1:13144-38837 GCA_005239495.1 Nicotiana undulata
ATGGACGTTTTAAAGGGTTAAGCAGTCATCATCTAAAAAGCTATATACCTTCGAGTCCCGCACGTTTTTCCTTTTCAGGGAAAGGACCGCAAAGAAGGAATAATCAAGTGCTCGAGATTTCATTCTTCAAAGCTCAAACACTTGGGGGACTATACAATATGGAAGGCTAAAACGAAGCAAAGAAGACTGTTGAAAGTCAAAGCTCGAGCCTGAAGATTCATCTACCCAGCAAGTCAAGTGATACGAGCAAAATTGAAAGAACTGAAGACTCCAGCACAAGACTCCAATATAAATCCTAGAATTCAAAAACCTTCGAACTATATGTTCAGGTTAAAAGGCAAAGTATTAGCTACGAGGAAGAAATGTACATCTTTATACTTATTCAAAACTGTTGTTACAAAAACAGTTAAGGGAAAAAGGTCCTCATCATTGTACTTATTCAAAAACTGTTGTGATTAAAAACAGTTACGAAATTTTTGTACTCATATAGAAAACTGTTACCAAATAAAACAGTTACGGTGAAAGATCAAAATCTTTGTATTTGTTTACAAGACTATTATCAAATAAAACAGTTACGGATGAAAAAGCATTTTCCTTGTACTTATTAAAAAATGTTATCAACAAAAATAGTTATGGGTAAAAGCCCCAATCATTATAAAAAATGTTACTAATAAAAATAGTTGTTTCCTTGTATTAACTCGAAAAAACTGTTACTTATGAAAAACAGTTACGAAATACAAATGTATATCAAATGTGTTAAATGAAAACAGTTGCAACATGAGTTTTAGAAGATAATCGGAACACATGTAAAATGTCGAGGAAGTTCAAACAAAAAAACTTCACTCAGAAAACATTCATAAACATGTGAAAATTTCCTATCACTCTATTGCATTACTATGAAGTTGAGACGTCTTCTTCATGAAGTATTTATCAAAAAGGTCCCCATTTTCATAAACAAATCCTATTATAAACAAGGCTTAAACAGCGAGCCTACTATGAAAAGGTTCGAGTGATTTTTAGCATTTTCATGCGAAAGTTCGGAGGTAAAACTAAAAACCTCAAAAATCGAAACGTGCAAAAGACTTAAGAGTAAAACAGAAACTCAAAGCAAAAAAGTCATAAATTACATTCATACCAAAAAGAGCGGCTAAGTAAGAACTAAGTATTAACTAGTACTTAGCCGCATATAGTATTTACATTCTTTTTGTTTTTCTTTCATGCCCCTAAGTTGTCAGTTGGGGACTTTAAAGAGATCCAAATTTACCCCTGATGGAGGTGGGGGTAACCACCAATCCAATATAAAAAAAGGGGGAGTGAACCAAAGTTTTAATCTTCTTGAGGAGGAGGTTTGTCTTCTTCATCGGCAGGAGGAACGGGAGCAACTCGGGACGGAGAGGCATGAGCGGCAGAAGTCTCACCATCAGGTGAAGAGAGATTAAGACCTTGTTGAGCCTTCTCCGTGGCTTCCTTGATTTTAGCTATTTCAGCGCTAAGGTCGAAATCCTCTTGACTCATTTCCATCAATGTGTCAAGGAGAGAATTCATATATGCCCAGCTCACATTAACAGTAGACGCCTCTTCGAGGTCTTCATAATCCTTTGCCCAAATTTGAAGCTCGGCCTTTAGCCCATCCTTCTCCGCTTCAGCAGCTTCATGGGCAGCCCTCAAAGGCACAATTGACTCCTCCAGGGTTTGAACTCGATCTAACGCAATACGCAACTTTTCTTGAGTCCGAGAGAGAGATTGCACGAGCTCACCAGAATATTCCTCTTTTTGCCCTAACAAATCCTTCAATTTGCTAATCTCCTCCGAGGCTCGAGACAGCTTTTCAGCAAATGAAGATTCCAAAATGCTCTTGTCCTTATCAGCTTGATTTGAAGAAGCCTTCTCCACAGCTAGTTCCGTTGCCATGATCCGCATCTGACGCTTCAAGGTATTCCTTTCCTCTTCTAAGGCATCCATATCAATTCTTAAACTGTCATACTGCGCCTTCAAGTTACCAAAATCAGCCTGCAACTCTTTCGTTTCTTGATCTGAATTCGATATCCTTTTCATAAGCTCCATACGAATAAGCTTGATCTACAAGAAGCGAAACCAATTAGATATGATAAATTATTTAGACATGGTAAAATTCATATGTGGGAATAGAATTGCACCGCACCTTCAAGGAGGTATGCACCACTTCATTGGCCCATGTAAGAGCTATATGACTGGCCAGCTTGGGTTTCTCTGTGGGACCTATCAAAGGTTTAAGCCATACCTCGGGCTCACCCGTCTTGTTGAAAAGACTTCCTCCAGCTGGAACTTCTATCATGACCCTTCGCATATCCCTGCTGGAAGATCCTACTTCCCTAATAGAAGACATGGAAGCAGGCACAGAGGGAATAGCAACAGTCACGGAAGGTTAAGGAATTGAAGAAGCTGCTAGCAAAGCAGCAGGCATGGAGGATTGAAGAGTTGAGGAAACCACGGGAGAAGCAATAGTAGAGGCCGTAATAGCCAAAAGAGCGGAGGAAACACGAGGAGCTGAGGAAACAACTTCTCTCAAAGAATCAGGAAAAACAGCAGCCAAGGGAACATTATCAGAGGCAAGGTCAAAACCTTCATGGAACAAGTACTCAACAGAATCATGAACAGGGGACTGTGAAATATCTACAGAAGATGAGGGTCTAACTGCAGACACGGAAGGCAAAGCCAAGGGTGTAGACTCATCGTCCAAACCACCCGCCTTATCCGTGACCTGTGCACCAAAGAACCCTCTTCTTCTTCCTCTGCAGAATGGGACTCACCAACCTTTCTCTTCGAGGAAGACAAACCAACAAGAATCTCTTGAGCCTGGGTCAGATACATCTTCGGAACAGACGTAGCAGATACTCAACTGGAAGAAAATCCTATCAAACAAAATGAAAGGTTAAGCAAGAAGACAAAAAGGCTCGACTAAGAAAAGAAGTAAAAACAAAAGCTTCACTTACCATGGGTCTTCACTTGCCAACCATACCTCCCAGCGAGGTACTTCCAAGATCTTTCTTCCGAAGGAGAAACAGACAACAATCTTTCTACCCAATCACGGATACCGGAGACATTCTCAATAGTACCCATGATTGCTGAAAATAGAAGAAACAGATACGGTGTTAGTAAAAACACCTCAAATCAAAAAAGAAGAAAAAACAAATAGATGAGAGATAAAGTATACTCATGTGCACGATTCCACTTCTCAGGGAGGGAAGATTTTCTTCACCCACTAAACTAGCAGTGGGCACAGCAACATACCGGAGGTATCAACCCCTATCCTTATAATCTACGGGGGTTACCAACACTCTTTTACTCCGAGCAGCTAGAGTGAAAACCCCTTGACGAAATAGGGCAGGAGAGTAGAGATGAATGAGATGACTAAAAGTAAAAGGAACCGAGGCTTAAGAAGCCAAACTCCTAAGACATGCGACAACTCGCCACACAAGCGTACCAACTAGTACTAAGCAGATATTGAAGAAACGGCAAAACTCGATTATGACCGGATCAATGGGAGGTCTAAACCCTAAAGTGAAAGGGTACGTATAAACAAAATAATATCTTGTCTTATAAGACGTAATTCTTTAATTACTATTCGAAATATGGACAGGGAAATCAGACCGCCAAGAACACTCCCTACGAACTAAAGAAATATGACCTTCAATAATAATGGTTGGGTATCTATCGACACTATCAAGGGAAGAAGATTGATCCACAAGAACTTGATTGTCCCTAGTAAAGACAAATTCAGCCGGAATAATCTCATCAACTCTGGGTTCGCGTAGATGTTCATCACTACCTCTAGACAAAGAACGGGAAGCCCTACCCCTAGGAGAAACTAAGGACCTAGCAGAAGGAGGGGAGACTATTTGAGAGGAAGAAGAGCCTCAGGAAGGAGTGGATCCTAGATTCCTTAGTCTGCCACCCCTCTAATTCCTAGTCGGAGCAGAAGAAGGTGTTATGTTTTCTACGTCTATTACTTTTTTGGGTTGATTTGAAGAAGACATGTTCACAACGGCAAGGGAAAATTCTTTACAAGTAAAAGAGACAAAGTGTTTCGTGAAAGTAAAGAAAAGAAGAAGGGTATTTATACTTAAGGGCAACCGTCAAATATGGAAAAAATAATGATGAAAAGTCATAATGGAAGGTGTCACTTCGGGACTGACGCAACCGCAAAAAGCCCTAAAAGACGCTGAATAACTGCAGAACCAATCCAAGAAGGACACGTGGTATGGGCATTAAATGGAAGTGACAAACGACGCCTATGTTCATAGAAGGATACAACGTTTCAAGGAAAAGTGGCGGCAAAATAATCCCGCCATAAATGTGTATCCACTTACCAAATATTAATTGATAAATATATGGTAAGTGGGGGGACTATCTGTATTGGTAAAAAAAGAGTCTCACACGTAAGTTGACCCTTAGAAATTCAGCTAGTTACGTGGATCAAGGAAAACATGACAGCTGGATACGGTTTTATAAAAAGGCAGGAAACGAAGAGGCACGGTTTGATAAACCTTCGAGTTCATCAGTCACGAGAAATTCAACCCACTCAAGATAAGGAAGAGACACGGTCAGAGTGAATCCGGACAAAGCTACGGGCAGATTCGAGTATCTTTAATTAATGACCTTTACGTTATGTAAGTTTCTCACAAAAGTTACTGTCATCCTTTGTAACGCCTCATTAATGTAATAATTAGCCATTAATGATTGATCATTGTAATAATCGTACGTTATATCAAGAAACCCCCTATATAAGGGAAGAAAATGTAACCTACAAGGACATCTGAACTTCAAATACAGTCTACTTTGCTTTTCTATATTCTACAATATTGTCTATTATTCGTTTCTCTTTATTTAGTATTATTTCCTTGATTATCAGTAACCCGTGTTCATCCAAAAAATAACTTTGGTCAAAGAATCTAATTCTTTGGTTAAACAAGTATACCATAACGGTACCCAGTAAGTATCAAGCCTAACCTCGGTAGAGTAGTGACGAGGCCAGGTAAAGACACATGCTAGACATAGAAACTTGTTCAAGACATACATAAGCTAACAATGGAAAGAACATCAATATAAGGCTAACGACGAAAGAATTATTGATTTACAACCAACAACGATGTAATAAAAACACAAATGGCAGAAAATAGTAAACGAGTAATAAAGAAACAACATAATCAGAACATCGATGAGATGTAAATGAACTCAAATAAGGAAAAACGGATGACAACTCAAATAATCAAATCGCTCCAATGCATACACAGATAAAAAGAATTACCCCGAGACACCACACCTCATAAAACACAAGTCATGAACCACAATTTCCAAATCTTACACATATGTCACCTTATGCCCACAACAACAATCACCTTTGCACGGCAAAGACCACGTGCTACCATGTAAGAAAAATATCATAAGTTTGGCACATTCAGCTCTGAATGAGACTCCTTTTGTTGATTTTGCAACTGTGACAAATATCAATTTAGATGAACGAGTAATATATTTAAACACCATAAAATATAATAATAATCTTGAATAAAGTAAGGTGTCAAATGAAAAAATGATTTTATTTTAGAAATCAAGTGAAGTATGATAAAAGTTATACAAAATAGAGTATCGGATGGGTTAAGTTTATATATCAATAAAATTGAGTAAAAATATCATTTTAAAAAAAAGTAAAACATCAGCTAAATTAACGAATTAAATATAGAATTTGTTAAAGAAAAATTTGATAACAATTTTAAGTAAGGTGAACATCTAACAGAGTGTTGAGTATAATTTGAGAACCCGATTATAGTGAAAGTGCAATAACCATTTAGAATAATAGGCAAGTGAGATAACGAGTTCTATCTTAAGAGGCACATAGGATAAATAATGCTAATAATTCTTTTATTTATATCATTATGTTACCAACAACTCAATATAATATGATATAATGACTCCACGAAATTAAATTCACATTGACAATCAATTCACCAAGTTATAACTTAGGCATAGATTGGCATGTAAAAGCAACACAACAAATCATGTAGAATGCATGACACACACAAGAAACTACAATCGTTCCAATACCAAGATAACAATGGATAACCAAACACAATAAAAATGCGGATGAATGATTGAAAGAAGAACAATGACCTTTCAAACCAACAAGTTATTCCAACATGGAATATACAATAAAAATCACAACCAATGTACCGCCTTGTATTCACATATCACAATTTCAATCACAATCTTTACTTATATCACCGCGTGAGCTTTACATTTAGTTTTGAATTTTTTTTTAAATAAATACCATCTCACCTTGTCTCACTGTATGTGTATCAACCCAAAGCCTTATACCACCACATGCGTACCAATATCACAACATAATCAAAACTCGCACCACAAGCTCTCATATGCCACAACGTGTCATAAAGTCAACAACACCAATATTTCTACGACAAATAGTCTATGGCTCAACCACAATGTGTACCGAAATTTCAACAATAACAAAATGAATGAGAATTCTCAACAAGAAAAGGTATCTCAACAATTAATACTTCACCTCAATGTGATAATAACTATTATAACTTCAACACCAATAACTCCACAAGATTATGTTCCACGAAATAAAAAATTCAATTAAAAGTGATTCAACAATTAAAAGGTAACAAGACAATAGGGAAGGTTATAATTTCAACTAAAGCATATAAGAGCAAATTAACAAATAAGAGGTAGAACTAGTGCTAACAATGTTAAATAGAGCATGTACGAGTATATTAACAATGAGAGATATAACATGTTTGCAATCAATTCAAGGCATGGAAAGAGTCTAGATAATCTAAACCGGTCAAATACCACCTATAGCCTGTGTACCGACTCGTCACCTTTCATACACGACTTTCACATAACACAAATAGCACAATCAACCAAAATCCTAAGCGGTAATTTTCCTCACAAAAGGTTAGGCAAGATACATACCTCAAATAGACCAACTCAACCCTCGAAAATAGCTTTTACTCTAAAATTCAACTTTACACGGCTCAAATCCAACAAACAATGACTTAATAACATCAACCAATATAACAGAAACCAATTACAACAAATAAAGCTATAATCTTTATGTTGTTTTTTTTCTTCAAAAAACTAATAAAAGTCAACCCCGAGCTTGCCAGGTTAAACCCGGGTCCAAGGGTAGATTCCTATTATCCATAACCTCACGATTTCATATATGTATATTTTTCAAATCCGAGTCCAAATCGACTCTCAAAACTCAATTCTTCATTTTTTAAAAACATGACAAAATTTCCCCATTTTCCTCTTTGATTCTCATGAATTTGATGTTAACATCTAAGGTATATTCATGAAATATGGTTGGATATTAATTAGAATCACTTACCCTATATTTGTAGATGAAAATACCTACCAAAATCTCCCAAAACCGAGTTCCAAAACTTTGTGAGAAAGAGTAACAAAATTCTGAAATAAGATAAAACAAATGCTGCAGTTGTCCGGCTCGATTAAGGTCCTAGATAATCCTAAAACTCACGTTTGAGAATCTCAATATGATCTTTGCGAGATTACACCCAATATAGTCTCTTGAATTACCCAATTTGGCCTTAAAATGAGGGAGATATGATGTTTTGAAGTTTAAAAGAAATCTGAAAATTTCAATGGCATTTTTCATAATTTGTTGCACCAGAAAAAAAACCAGCAATAAGAAAAACTTTGTTTTAGCACCCAAACTCATTCGGAATCTCCCGCACACAAATCATATATGCATTTCAATCATAAAATATTCTACAAACCTGTTCGCGCACTCAAAATACCGAAAAGAGGGCATCTTGATCCGATATTGAACATGGTCAGACATCAAATTCTTAACTTATTTAGTTTCTCAACGAATGTTTCAAAATACACTCGAGACCCTCGGAACCCCATCCGATCATACCAACAAGTAGAAATTCATCATACAAACTTATCCAATGCCTCAAACACACCCACGGAAATATCACAACAAAGAATCGAGGCTCAAACCGAATAGAATTTCTCTTAAGTAGTTAAATCTTCATTCTTTCAAAAGAGTGTCTGAATCATACTTAAATACTTCAAATTACTTTTAAACTTTGCATACGAGTTCAATTAAACTATATAGACATATCCAATATCTCAGAACACCAATTGGAGTCCAATAACATCAAACTCAACTCTTGGTCAAACTTTTAAACTCTTAAGTTCTTCAAATATCCAACTTTCAACAAATAGTGTCGAATTCTTCTAGGAACCTTCTAAACCAAATATGAACATACGTAAAAGTCCAAAATCATAATACGAACCTATCAAAATAATCAAAACATGATTCCAAGTTTGTTAATGTGATGACCCGATAGATCATCTAGGGCTTTAACCCTTAATTCTATGTTTCGAAACCACAAATAGCTCCTTTTAGCTTTCCTTATTTTGTGTGCGCATTCTGTGCCTTTTTATGGAAGGGTTTTATGTGAAAAATTGATCAAAATGTGAAATTGTGCTTTAAAACTCACTTGAGTTAGCTTCGGTCAATATTTTGAGCAAAAGGATCCCGATCCGTATTTTGACGGTCTTGCTGGGTCGGTATCGTGATTTGGGACTTGGGCGCATGCTCAGAATCGAATTCGTAGGTCCCTAGCCTAATTTATCACAATTTATTGAAACTTTGAAGTTTAAAGGTTTGAAGAAATTTTAAGTTTGACCAATGTTTGACTTTGTTGCTATCGGGTCCGGATTTTAGTTATGGAACTTGGTATAGGTCATTACTGTATTTATGACTTGTCTGCAAAATTTGGTGCAAAACTAAAGTGATTTGACGTGATTCAAACGTCCGGTTGAAATAATTGGAAGTTCTTAAGTCTCATTGAAAATTTTATTTGTTTTGGTGCCCGATCGTTGTTGTAGGTGTTATTTTGGTATTTTGATAGAGCGAGCGTGTTCGTATGATGTTTTTATACTTGTGTGCATATTTGGTTTGGAGCCCCGAGGGATAGGGTGAGTTTCGGATAGGCTTCAGAGTCCTTTTCGACTGTCACGACCCGAAATCCCACCCTTCAGGCCGTGACTGCGTCTAACGTTGAACCCGCTAGACAAGCCAACGTGCACTAGTAATCTAACTTTTGCAACCCAATTCGACAATAGTAAAGAAAATACCTTTAAAAAATCTTAAAAATCTTAATAACGAAACACTTGAGAATTTTAACAGCGGAAATGTAATAGAAATTCGAAAATGCAAAGTGAAATAGTAAAATACATAACATCGCATAAGCCCAAAACCGAGGTGTCACAACTCACGAACTATCTAAACAAAGTTCTAAATACATAGTCTGAAAAGAAATACATCATTGTCTTGAAACTGGGGGAAAAGATAAAACAATAAGGAATCCAAGGGCAAGAGAGACACCAAGTCCCACGAACGCCAGCGGGTATACCTTGAAGCTCAGAGTGGACTGGAGATGACTCCCTCAATCCGGTCCACTGGGTCCGGATGCGGGGTCTGCACAACATTAAGAAGTGGAGTGTAGCATCAGTACAACCGACCCTATGTACTGAGTAAGTGCCGAGCCTAACGTCGGCCGAAGTAGTGACGAGGCTAGACTTAGCAACAACGTTAACCTGTTCTATTTTACAACACAAAGCATGGAAAACAAGGCAAAAGATAGGCAGACAAGTATGGGATATGGGAGCAGTAAAGGGGAACAAGTGAAATGAAGCAGTTAAATTGACATATAGAAGTAAATAAGGGAGGTAATTTAACAGAATAGCTAACGAAACAAGTATAAATACCAGAAATATAAATAATGGCACGGCATCACCCTTCGTGCTTCTACTCTCTTCATCACAATGCAATGTACAATGTAAGGCAATATAAATCATGGCACGACATTAACCTTCGTGCTTATCATCTATGCAAATCATGGGACGACATTAACCTTTGTGCTTATAATCAATGTGAATCATGGCACGGCATCACCCTTCGTGCTTTACACTCTTCCTCACTATGAAATGTAATAAAATATCATGGCACGACATCACCCTTCGTGCTTTACACTCTTCCTCTCCAAACAATGACAGATATAATGGCAAGGAGTACAGCATAGTGGAAATACATTTTAATATCACCCGTCAAGGGGAAAACATCAATCAATATCACAACAATTTCCCGACAAGGGTCTCAACTATAACCAATCAATTCAAATATAGCCTTAACAGTTGGATTTTCAATCAAACCAACACATCATAGGTTCATCAACCAAGATTTCCAACAATAACGACTTCCAAGTAGAGACAAGTTCATAATATAACGAACGTGGAAGTAATAACAAGATTTTTTATCAACATTAGACTCACGGGCATGCTTGACACACAATGCATAGGTACTCCTCACATTACCTATGCATTGAACATGATAAAAATTTAGCACATAGCATACAATACCTATTCCCTCACCAAAGTTAGGCAAGACACTTACATCGGGTCCAAAATATAGCAATCAACCCTCTAACACCGCCTTTCCTTTTGAATTCAACTCTGGAACAACAATATCTAGGCATAATTAACTTAAGTATATCAATAATAACTCAATAACACAATCCCATAACCTAAATACACAATTCCTATCATTCTTCCAAAATTTCCAAAATTCGACCCGCCCGCTTGGTCCAACCACGAGGCTCGGACCAAAACTCGAATACCCATACCGCCCAAGAGTTAGAATATATAATTTGTTTTGAAATTAGACCCCAAATTGAGGTTGAATTACTCAAAATTCCCAAAGACCTAACTCTACCCAAAACCCCTAATTTTCTACTTGATTTTAGGAATTTAGGCCTAGATTAGTGGTTAGGGACGAAAATGGAAGTAGAATGGAGTTAGGATTGATTATCTCTGAGGATGTAGTGATGGAGCTCTTCAAAAAGGGCTAAGGGGTTGTGGAGAAGGAGGAGAGGGTGAAAAATATGAAGAATCCCGTAATGGGTCTGTTTTTGGGTATTAAAAATAGCTGGGAAGAATTACTTTATGTGTTCGCGGCCCCTTGACCGTGTTCGCACAGGGTTGACTTGACTGACCCATGCATTCGCAAGCCAAGGGCCGCGTTCGCACAGGTCTATCGCCCCCCAGCCCCCAGGTACCCAATTAACTCAGTGCAGACGTACCCCCTGCCCGCGTTCGCACTGCCCCGCCTCACTTACTGTGGTGCGTTCGCACTTACTTTGGTGCGTTCGCATGGGTTATACCTCAGTGGGTGCGTTCGCATTGAACAAATTGCCAAGATCCCCCAGACCCAACTTTACTCTATGCGTTTGCATCCCCCTGGGTGCGTTCACATAGAGTAAATACATGGACACCAGCAACTTGAAGAAAAACTAGACTTTTACACTTTAACTCACCCCGTTAGCTACCCGAGCCCTCGGGTCTCAAAACCAAAAACACACACGACTCCCAAAATATCCTACGAATTTATTCAAGCATTTAAATCACCAAGATATCATCAAAATCATCGAATTAAACCTCAAAACTCTTAGAATTTTCTTAAAACTTCATAAAGCTTAAATTTTCCAATTTTGATCCCAAACACGTCATTTCAAGTCCGTTTTACACCAAAATTCACAGATAAGTCACATAACATATATTAAACTTGTTCCGGGCTCCGGAACCATAATACGGGCCCGGTAACACGGTTTTCACATCAAACTTCATTTTCAAAAACCTTTATTATTTTTAGAAAACAATTTTCCTTAAAAATTCATTTCTTGGGCTTGGGACCTCGGAATTCGATTCCGGGCATACGCCCAAGTCCCATATTTTCTTACGGACCATCCGGGACCGTCCAATCACAGGTCCGGGTCCGTTTACCAAAGGCAACTTTATTCATTTAATTGTTACAAAACTTCTATTTTCGTCAAAGTTTCACATAAAAGCTTCATGGCTACACGCCCGGGCTGCGCACGCATATCGAGGTGAGATTAACAGAGGCTTTACCAGCCTCGAGACACAGATTTAGCTTAATTTTCTTAGGCTGACCTTTTGGGTCATCACAATCTCCACCTATAAAACAAATGTTCGCCCTCGAACGGACATAGAAAAGTACTTGAGTCTGAGAAAATATGGGGATAACGACTCCTCATATTGGACTCGGACTCCCAAGTAGATGCCTCGGCAGGCTGACCTCTCCACTGAACACGAACCGAAGGATAACTCTTCGATCTCAACTGACGAACCTGCCTAGCTAATAAGGCTACCGGCTCCTCCTCATAGGTCAGATCCTTGTCCAACTGGACACCGCTGAAGTCAAGAACATGAGATGGATCTGCAATATACCTCCGGAGCATAGATACATGAAACACTGGATGCACGGCTGATAAATGCGGTGGCAAGGCAAGCCTGTAGGACACCTCTCCTTCCTTTTCCAAAATCTCAAATGGACCAATATACCTAGGGCTCAACTTTCCCTTCTTCCCGAACCTCATCACGCCCTTCATAGGAGACACTCTAAGAAAAACCTGATCTCTTATCATGAAAGCCAAATCTCGAACTCTACGATCCGCATAACTCTTTTGCCTGGACTGAGCTGTACGAAGTCTATCCTGAATAATCTTTACCTTGTCCAAGGCATACTGGACTAACTCGGAACCCAACAATCTAGCCTCTCCAGGCTCGAACCATCCAACTGGAGACCGACACCGCCTACCCTACAACGCCTCATAAGGAGCCATCTGGATGCTCGACTGATAACTGTTGTTGTAGGCAAACTCTGCTAAGGGAAATAACTGGTACCATGAACCACAAAAATCAATAACACATGCCCGCAACATATCCTTCAAAATCTGAATAGTACGCTCGGACTGTCCGTACGTCTGAGGATGAAATGTTATGCTCAACTCAATCTGTGTGCCTAACTCTCGCTGGAATACTCTCCAGAAATGGGAGGTAAATTGACTACCTCGGTCTGGTATAATAGATAAGGGCACGCCATGCAATCTGACAATCTCTCTCATGTAGATCTTTGCCAACTTCTCCGCCAAATATGAAACTGACACATGAATGAAATGTGCTGACTTGGTCAGCCTATCCACAACAACCCATACTGCATCAACCATCCTCGGAGTCCGTGGAAGCCCAACTACAAAATCCATCATGATACACTCCCACTTCCACTCGGGAAGCTGAATTTGCTGCATCAAACCACCGGGTCTTTGGTGCTCATACTTAACCTGCTGACAATTCAAGCACCGAGCTACATAAGACACAATATCCTTCTTCATTATACACCACCAATAATGCTGCCGCAAGTCCTGGTACATCTTCGCAGCGCCCGGATTAATGGAATACCAGGAACTATGAGTCTCCTGCAATATCAACTCACGAATGCCATCAACATCGGGTACACAAATACGACCTTGCAATCTCAAAACTCCCTCAGGATCGATTGTGACCTGCTTGGCACCTCCGTGCCAATCCATATCTCTAAGAGTGCATAAGTACTGATCATCCTACCGCCTGGCCCGAATACGATCATACAAGGAAGAACGGGCTACGGTATGGTCCAACACACTGCCAGTCTCAGAAACCTATAATCTCACAAATCGGTTGGCTAAGGCCTGAACATCCAACGCAAGAGGTCGCTCTCCGACTGATAAATAAGCTAGACTGCCCATGCTGGCTGACTTCCGTCTCAAAGCATCGGCCACCACATTGTCCTTCCTCGGATAATAAAGAATGGTCACATAATCCTTCAGCAGCTCTAACCATCTCCTCTGCCTCATGTTCAACTCCTTCTGTCTGAATAGATACTGCAAGCTCTTATGGTCTGAAACACCTCACATGGCATTCCGTACAGATAGTGCCTCCAAATCTTCAAAGCGTGAACAATAACTGCAAGCTCCAAATCATGGATTTGATAGTTCTTCTCATGAATATTCAACTGACGAGAAGCATAGGCTATAACCTTCCCATCATGCATCAACAGTGCACCAAGCCCAACCCGTGAAGCATCACAATACACGGTATAAGTTCCTGTACTTGTGGGCAACACTAACACTGGTGTCGTGTTCAAGGCTGTCTTGAGCTTCTGAAAGCTTGCCTCACACTCATCCGACCACCTGAACTGAGAACTCTTCTAGGTCAACATGGTCATAGGGGAGGCTATGGATGAAAACCCCTCCACGAACTGGCGGTAATAGCCTGCTAGGCCTAAGAAACTCCGAATCTCTTTGGCTGAAGTGGGCCTAGGCCAATCTCTAACTGCTGAAACTTTCTTCAGATCCACCTGAATGCCCTCTCCCGATACAACGTGGCCCAAGAATGCCACATAACTCAACCAGAACTCACACTTAGAAAACTTGGCATACAACTGCCTATCCCTCAGAGTCTGGAGGACGACTCTAAGGTGCTGCTCATGCTCCTCTCGGCTGCGAGAGTATATCAAAATATCATCAATGAAAAAAATAACGAACGAGTCCAAATAAGGCCTGAATACCCGGTTCATCAACTCCATAAAAGCAGCGGGGCATTAGTCAATCCAAAAGACATCACGAATAACTCATAGTGCCCATAACGAGTGCGGAAGGCTGTCTTAGGCACATCAGATGCCCTGATCCTCAGCTGATGATAACCATACCTCAAGTCTATCTTAGGGAATACCATAGCACCCTGAAGCTGATCAAATAATTCATCAATCCTCGGAAAAGGATACTTGTTCTTACTAGTAACCTTATTCAGCTGTCGGTAATCAATACACATCCTCATCGAGCCATTTTTCTTCTTCACGAACAATACTGGAGCACCCTAAGGAGAAGCACTAGGCCTGATGAAGCCTTTATCCAACAGATCCTGTAATTGTTCCTTTAATTCCTTCAACTTTGGCAGAGCCATATGATACGGGGGAATAGAAATGGGATGAGTGCCCTCAGCTAACTCAATACAAAAGTCAATATCCCTGTCGGGTGGCATACCCAGCAGGTCAGCAGGGAATACCTCTGGAAATTCACGAACCATGGGCACGGACTCTATAGAAGGAACCTTAACACTAGAATCACAAACATAGGCCATGTAGGCCAAACAATCCTTCTTGACCATGCACCGAGCCTTCATATAAGAAACAACTCTACTAGAAGAATGACTAGGAGTCCCTCTCCACTCTAAACGAGGTACTCCTGGCAAGGCTAAGGTCACTGTCTTGGCATGACAATCCAAGATAGCGTGATAGAGAGATAGCCAGTCCATACCCAATATAACATCAAAGTCAACCATATCAAGAAGCAAAAGATCAACCTGAGTCTCCAGACCACCAATAACTTCTACGCAAGCACGGTAGACTCGATCTACCCCTATAGAATCACCCACCGGTGTAGACACATGTACAGTAGTACTCAAGGAATCACGGGGCATACTCAAATAAGGGGTCAAATGTGAAGACACATAGGAGAATGTAGAACCCGGATCAAATAACACCGAAGCCTCTCAGCTACAAACTGAAACCGTACCTGTAATAACTGCATCAGAAGCCTCAGCATCAGGACGAGTAGGAAAAGCATAACACCGGGGCTGAGCCCCTCCAACCTATACATCTCTGGTTCTACCTTCTATGGGCTGCCCTCTACCTCTCATGGACTGTGCTCCACCTCTAGGAGCCTGACCACCACCTCTATCACCTCGACCACCACCCCTAGCTGGCTGAGTGGGGTAAGGGTGCACCTACTGCGGGAACCAAGGCACGGAAACCCTCTGGGGTCCACTCGAAGCTTGGGAGAAATATCTGGAAATGTGGCATGGGCTACCACAACTATAACAAGATCTCTGCTACTGTGGCTGATATCTCGGGAGCTGGCCCTGACGACCCTGATACCCACTCTGGTAATTCTGAAGTGGCTGTGCACTGATAGATGATGGTGGTGCACTAACAGGAGCTGGCGGTGCACGAGGAGTTACCTGAAGTGCTGACTGAAAAGGTCAGGGTAGATGACCCCTACTGAAAGAATCATGCCTCCAGATGAGGCTCCACTGAATCTACCAAAATAACGGGGCCTCTTGTCAGCCCCCTAACCACCTCCCTGTGACAAAATCATCTCAATCCTCCTGGCCACATTGGCCGCATCTTGGAACAAAATGTCAGTACTCGACTCCCAGGCATCTTGAGTCATATAGGCTGGGACAATCCCTCAATGAACCTCTGAACTCTCTCCCGATCAGTGGGTAGTATCATCAATGCATGCCTGGCTAGAGCGATGAACCTGGTCTCGTATTGAGTAACAGACATAGATCTTTGTTGGAGGCGCTCAAACTGCCTCCTAAGATCCTCTCGCTGAGTAATAGGAATGAACTTCCCCAAAAATACCTCTGTGAACCGAGCCCAGGTCAAAGGTGCAGACCCAGCTGGTCTGGCTAAGCAGTAGTTACTCCACCAAGTCTTGGATGCGCCAGATAAACGAAAAGTAGCGAAGTCAACTCCATTGGACTCCACTATGCCCATGTTCCGAAGAACCTCATGACAGCTGTCCAAGTAATCCTTTGGATCCTCTGACGGCGCACCAGTAAAAGTAGTAGTAAATAGCTTGGTGAATCTGTCCAGTCTCCATAGAGCCTCTGCTGACATAGTTGCTCCCTCGGCTGCCGGTGCCACAATGCCCGACTGAGCTACTCCAGTTGTCTGAGGTGCTGGAGTCTGAAACTGAGTGGCACCCTGCTCTAGGGTATGAATAATAGGAGTCTGGGTCCCTCCCCCAGCCTGAGAACCAACTAGTGCAGTAGGAAGAAGACCTGCCTGTGCTACGCTCTCCATGAGTCCTACCAGACGAACAAGAGCATCCTGAAGCACTGGGGTAGCTATGAACCCCTCTGGGACCTGCGCTGGTCCAACTGGGACTGCCGGAACTTGGACTTCCTCGTCAGACTCGACCTGAGGGTCCTCCACTAGGGATGTTGCTCTAGACTGAGCCCGGCCTCGGCCTCGGCCTCTAGCACGACCTCGTCCTCGACCTCGACCCCTCGTAGGAGCTGTAGCAGGAGTGTCGGGTTGCTGAGCGGAACCAAGAGAAGAACGCATCCTCGCCATCTGCGAGAGAGTAATTAGAGACTCAATTAGTATTGAAAATTCAATTGGCATGACAGAGAATGAAAGATGTGAAGTTATTCCTAACTTTGCAGCCTCTGGGGGATAAGTATAGACGTCTCCGTACTGATCCCTCAGACTCTACCAAGGTTGTTCGTGAGTTGCGAGACCTAAGCAACCTAGAGCTCTGATACCAACTTATCACGACCCGAAATCCCACCCTTCATGCTGTGACTGCATCTAACGTTGAACCCGCTAAACAAGCTAACGTTTACAAGTAATCTAACTTTTGCAACCCAATTCGACAATAGTAAAGAAAATACGTTTAAAAAGTCTTAAAATCCATAACGAAACACTTGAGAATTTTAACAGCGGAAATGTAATAGAAATTCGAAAATGCAAATTGAAATAGTAAAATACATAACGTCGCATAAGCCCAAAACTGGGGTGTCACAACTCACGAACTATCTAAACAGAGTGCTAAATACATAGTCTGAAAAGAAATACATCATTGTCTTGAAACTGGGGGAAAATATAAGACAATAAGGAATCCAAGGGCAGGAGAGACACCAAGGCCCACAAACGCCAGCGGGTATACCTTGAAGCTCTGGGTGGACTGAAGATGACTCCCTTAATGCGGTTCACTAGATCCGGATGCGGGGTCTGCACAACATTAAGAAATGCAGTGTAGCATCAGTACAACCGACCCCATGTACTGAGTAAGTGCCGAGCCTAACGTCGGCCTAAGTAGTGACGAGGCTAGACTTAGCAACAACGTTAACCTGTTCTATTTTACAACACAAAGCATGGAAAACAAGGCAAAAGATAGGCAGACAAGTATGGGATACGGGAGCAGTAAAGGGGAACAAGTGATATGAAGCAGTTAAATTGACATATAGAAGTAAATAAGGGAGGCAATTTAACACAATAGCTAACGAAACAAGTATAAATACCATAAATGTAAATAATCTCACGGCATCACCCTTCGTGCTTTTACTCTCTTCCTCACAATGCGCTGTATAATGTGAAATAGTATAAATCATGGCACAGCATCACCCTTCGTGCTTATACTCTCTTCCTCACAATGCAATGTACAATGTAAGGAAATATAAATCATGGCACGACATTAACCTCCGTGCTTATCATCTATGCAAAGCATGGCACGACATTAACCTTCGTGCTTATAATCAATGTGAATCATGGCACGACATCAGCCTTCGTGCTTTACACTCTTCCTCACTATGCAATGTAATCAAATATCATGGCACGGCATCACTCTTCGTGCTTTACACTCTTCCTCACCAAATAATGACAGATATAATGGCAAGGAGTACATCATAGTGGAAATACATTTCAATATCACCCGGCAATGGGAAAACATCAATCAATATCACAATAATTGCCCGGCAAGGGTCTCAGCTATAACCAATCAATTCAAATATAGCCTTAACAATTGGATTTTCAATCAAACCAACACATCATAGGTTTATCATTCCGTGTCGAGTGTTATTATATACGCACGAGGGGACATTCCGTGCTGAGTGATTGTGAGGCTATGCACGAGGGGACATATTGTGCCTTATGCTATTCATTATCTGTTTTAGAAGTTAAATCCCTACCTTTACCTTTACATTTAAGTTATTACCCTGTTCTACCGTGCTAGCATTTTGTTGCCCCTTTTACCCCCAACATGTTCCCCCCGTATCTGTCTTACTTGCTTATTTTCGTCGACATTTTTCCTGTCATTATATAGAATTGCACAGGTACATATATTGTTGTCGGTCCTAGCCTTGTCACTACTTCGTCGTGGTTAGGCTCGACACTGACTCAGTACATGGGGTCAGTTGTACTGATTCTACACCTGCACTTCTTTATGTTGTGAAGACTACGTAGCCGGACCTGGTGATCACTGACGGTCGGAGCATCTCATCAGTTCATACAGAAGACGTCGAGGTAGACCCGCAGACGTTTGTGGGCCTTGGCGTCACCTTCTACTCTTCACTTTCAGCTCTGTCTTATTTTATATTTCAAAGACATTCCTATGTACTTATTTTCAGACCTTTGTTTTAGTAATCTCTTAGACAGTTTGTGAGTATGTGACACCAGTTCTGGGATTTGTATATGGGTTTTATTTGGAAATTTCTATGTTATATTTTGGTTATTTGTCAACCTTCACATTGCGGACAATCGATGCCTTAGTTATCTTGTTCGTTTTTGTTGTTAATGAGTTTTATTTAGTTCAAACGTTGGCTTGTCTAGCGGGTTCGCCATTAGTCATAGTCATTTCCTGAAGGTGGGACTTCGGGTCGTGACAAGTTGGTATCAGAGCCCTAGGTTGCTTAGGTCTCACAACTTACGGACAAACTTAGTAGAGTCTGAGTGATCGGTACGGAGGCGTCTGTACTTATCCCCTAGAGGCTGCAAAGTTAGGAATAACTTCACGTCTTTCATTCTCTATCGTGCTAGTTGAAAATCTGAATACTAATTGAGCCTCTATTTTACTCTCTCGGAGATGGCGAGAACGCGCACTTCCTCATCGACCGACCAACAGCTTGATCCTCCTATTGCAACTCTTACGAAGGGCCGAGGCTGAGGCCGTGCTAGAGGCTGAGGCAGAGCTAGAGCAGCAACTCCAGTAGAGGACCCACATGTAGACTTTGCCGGTGAGGTTCCTACTCCGACAGTCCCAGTTGGACCGGCTCAGGTCCCAGAGGGGTTCATTGCCACCCCAGTGCTTCAGGACACTCTAGTCCGCTTAGTGGGACTCATGGAGAGTGTGGCTCAGGCCGGCCTTCTTCCTACTGCACCATCTGGATCTCAGGCTGGGGGAGGGACCCATACTCCTGCTATTCATACGCCAGAGCAGTTTTCCACTCAGTTCCAGACTCCGGCACCTCAGACGGCCGAAGTAGTTCAGTCGGGTATTGTGGCACCAGCAGTCTAGGGAGCAGCCATGTCAGTAGACGCTCTGTGGAGGTTGGATCGGTTCACCGAGTTATTCACTACTACATTTACTGGTACACCATCAGAGGATCCCTAGGATTATTTAGACAGCTGTTATGAGGTCCTTCGGAACATGGGAATTGTGGAGGCCAATGGAGTTGATTTTGCTACATTTCGTGTTGCTGGCACCACCAAGACTTGATGGAGAGATTACTGCTTGACCAGACCAGCTGGGTCTGCACCTCTGACTTGGGGTCAGTTCTCCAAGTTGTTCTTGGGGAAGTTCCTTCCAGTTACTCAGAGAGAGGATCTTCGGAGGCAGTTTGAGCGTCTACAGCAGGGCTCCATGTCCGTCACTCAGTACGAGACCAGGTTCATTACGCTGGCCAGGCATGCCATTATGATATTCCCCACTGATCGGGAGAGGGTTCGGAGGTTTATTGAGGGTCTAGCTCAGCCCATCAGGCTTCAGATGGCCAGAGAGATGGATACTGATATCTCCTTTCAGGATGCAGCCGATGTGGCTAGGCGCATTAAGATGGTATTATCACAGGGTGGTGGATAGGGGTCTTACAAGAGACCTTTTCATTTGTCCGTTTCAGTGGTGCCTCATTTAGAGGCAGAGATCCCTTTGGCATAGGTCATCCTCCTAGGCGTTATCAGTCGGTACTCCAGGTATCCCGCAGTGCACCTTCAGCGTCCATCAGTGCACCACCGATTCAGAGCTATCAGAGTGGTCATTCTGGTCATCAGGGACAGTTCCAGGGTCAGTATTCTCAGCAGCCGAGGACTTGCTTCACTTGCGGTGGTATGGGGCATATTTCCAAGTTTTTCCCCCAAGGTTTTGGTGGTTCTCAGTATCAGGGTTCCCGTGCCATGGTTCCCGCATCAGGTCCACCCTCACCCCCTCAGCCAGCTAGGGGTGGTGGTCGTGGTGCCAGAGGTGGAGGTCAGACTCATAGAGGTGGAGGGCAGGCAATGAGAGGTAGAGGTCAGCCCGTGGCAAGTAGACCTAGAGATATACAGGTTGGAGGGGCTCATCCCCGGTGTTATGCTTTTCCTGCTCGTCCATATGTTGAGGCTTCTGATGCAGTTATTAAAGGTACAGTTTTAGTTTGCAACCGAGAGGCTTCGGTTGTTATTTGATCCAGGTTTTACATTTTCCTATGTGTCTTCGAATTTTTCCCCATATATGAGCATGCCCCGTGATTCCTTGAGTACTGTTGTACATGTGTCTACGCTGGTGGGTGATTCTATAGTGGTAGATAAAGTCTACCGTGCTTGCATAGTAGTTATTGGTGGTCTGGAGAATCAGGTTGATCTCTTGCTTCTTGATATGGTTGACTTTGATATTATATTGGGCATGGACTGGTTATCTTCCTATTATGCTATTCTGGACTGTCATGCCAAGACAATGACCCTAGCCTTACCAGGAGTACCTCGGTTAGAGTGGAGAGGGACTCCTAGTCATTCCTCTGGTAGAGTTATCTCTTATATGAAGGCTCGGCGCATGGTCGAGAAGGGGTGTTTGGCCTATTTGGCCTATGTTCGTGATTCTAGTACTGAGGTTCCTTCTATGGAGTCTGTGCCCGTGGTTCATGAATTTCCAGAGGTATACCCTGCTGACCTGCCGGGTATGCCACCGGATAGGGATATTGATTTTTGTATTGAGGTAGCTGAGGGTACTCAGCCCGTTTCTATTCCCCCGTATCGTATGGCTCCGCCAGAGTTAAAGGAATTAAAGGAGCAATTACATGATTTGTTGGATAAAGGCTTCTTCAGGCCTAGTGTTTCACCTTAGGGTGCTCCAGTATTGTTTGTGAAGAAGAAATATGGCTCAATGAGGATGTGTATTGACTACCGGCAGTTGAATAAGGTTATTATCAAGAACAAGTATCCTTTGCCGAGGATTGATGACTTATTTGATCAGCTTCAGGGTGCTACAGTGTTCTCTAAAATAGACTTGAGGTGTGGTTATCATCAACTGAGGATTAGGGCTTCTTATGTGCCTAAGACAACTTTTCGCACTCGTTATGGGCATTATGAGTTTTGGTCATGTCGTTCGGGTTGACTAATTAATGCCCCCGCTACTTTTAGGGAGTTGATGAAACGTTTATTCTGGCCTTATTTGGACTCATTTGTGATCGTGTTTATAGATGATATTTTAATATACTCTCGCAGCCGAGAGGAGAATGAACAACACCTTCGAGTCGTCCTCCAGACTTTGAGGGATAGGCAGTTGTATGCCAAGTTTTCTAAGTGTGAGTTCTAGTTGAGTTCTCTGGCATTCTTGGGCCACGTGGTATCGGCAGAGGGCACTCAGGTGGATCCGAAGAAAGTTTCAGTAGTTAGAGATTGGCCTAGGCCCACTTTAGCCACAGAGATTCGGAGTTTCTTGGGCCTAGCAGGCTATTATCGCCGGTTCGTGGAGAGGTTTTCATCTATAGCATCCCCCATGACCAAGTTGACGTAGAAGAGTGTTCAGTTCAGATGGTCAGAGGAGTGTGAAGCGATCTTTCAGAAGCTCAAGACAACATTGACCATAGCACCAGTGTTGGTACTGCCCACAGGTTCAGGTTCTTATACCGTGTCTTGTGATGCTTCGCGAGTTGGGCTGGGGGCAGTGTTGATGCAGGGTGGGAGAGTTATAACCTACGCTTCACGTCAGCTGAAGATTCACGAGAAGAACTATCCAGTCCATGATTTGTAGCTTGCAGCTAGTGTTCATGCCTTGAAGATTTGGAGGCACTATTTGTATGGGGTACCGTGTGAGGTATTCACTGATCACAAGAGTTTGCAATACTTTTTTAAGCAAAAGGAGTTGAATATGAGGCAGAGGAGGTGGTTAGAGTTGCTGAAAGATTATGACATTACTATTCTCTATCATCCGGGAAAGGCCAATGTGGTGGCCGATGCCTTGAGCCGGAAGTTAGTCAGCATGGGTAGTTTGGCTTATCTATCAGTTGGAGAGCGACCTTTGGCTTTGGATATTTAGGCGTTAGCTAATCGATTTGTTAGATTGGAGGTTTCTTAGGGTGGCAGTGTTTTGGCCCATACCGTCGCTCGTTCTTCATTGTATGATCGTATTCGCGCCAGGCAGTATGAGGATCGTCATTTGTGTGCTCTTAGGGATGCGGTTCGGCACGGACGTCCAAGAAGGTCACAGTTGATGCTGAGGGAGTTTTGAGATTGCAGGGTCGTATATGTGTTCCGGATGTTGATGGCATTCATGAGTTAATATTGTAGGAGGCCTATAGTTCCCGGTATTCCATTCATCCGAGCGCCGCGAAGATGTACCAGGACTTACGACAACATTATTGGTGGCGTAGAATGAAGAAGGACATTGTGGCTTATGTGGCTCGGTGCTTGAATTGTCAGCAGGTTAAATATGAGGACCAGAGACCTGGTGGTTTGATGCAGCAGATTCAGCTTCCCGAGTGGAAGTGGGAGCGTATCACGATGGCTTTTGTAGTTGGACTCCCACAGACTCAGAGGATGGTTGATGCACTATGGGTTGTTGTAGATAGGTTGACCAAGTCAGCACATTTTATTCCGGTGGCGGTTTCATCTTCAGCAGAGAAGTTGGCTCAGATCTATATGAGAGAGATTGTCAGATTGCACGGTGTGCCCTTATCTATCATATCAGACCGAGGTACTCAGTTTACCTCCCATTTTTGGAGAGTATTTAAGAGTAAGTTGGGCACTCAAATTGAGTTGAGCACATCATTTCATCCTCAGACGGACGGACAGTCCGAGCGCACTATTAAGATTTTGGAGGATATGTTGCGGGCATGTGTTATTGATTTTTGTGGTTCATGGGATCAGTTCTTGCCTTTAGCAGAGTTTTCCTACAACAACAGTTACCAGTCAAGCGTTCAAATGGCTCCGTATGAGGCGTTGTATTGTAGGCGATGTCGGTCCTCAGTTGGATGGTTTGAGCCCGGGGAGGCTAGATTATTGGGTTCTGAGTTAGTCCAGGTTGCCTTGGATAAGGTGAAGATTATTCAGGATAGGCTTCGTACAGCTCAGTCCAGGCAGAAGAGTTATGCAGATCGTAGAGTTCGTGATTTGGCTTTCATGGTAGGAGACCAGGTGTTCCTTCGAGTGTCGCCTATGAAGGGCGTGATGAGATTCAGAAAGAAGGGCAAGTTGAGCCCTAGGTACATTGGTCCATTTAAGATTTTAGATAAGGTAGGAGAGGTGGCCTACAGACTTTCCTTGCCACCGCATTTATCAGCAGTGCATCCGGTATTTCATGTATCCATGCTCCGGAGGTATGTTACAGATACATCTCATGTTCTTGACTTCAGCGGTGTCCAATTGGACAAGGATCAGACTTATGAGGAGGAGCCGGTAGCCATATTAGATAGGCAGGTTCGCTAGTTGAGGTCGAAGAGTTATCCTTCGGTCCGTGTTTAGTGGAGGGGTCAGCCTGCCGAGCCAGCTACTTCGGAGTATGAGTCCGATATGAGAAGTCGTTACCCCCATCTTTTCTCAGACTCAGGCACTTTTCTATGTCCGTTCGAGGACGAACGTTTGTTTTAGAGGTGGAGATTGTGATGACCCAAAAGGTCATCCTAAGTAATTCNGGACCCGGACCCGTGATGTGATGGTCCCGAAGGGTCCGCAGGAAAATATGGGACTTGGGCGTATGCCCGAAATCGAATTCCGAGGTCCCAAGCCCGAGAAATGAATTTTTAAAGAAAATTGTTTTCTGGAAATAATAAAGGATTTTGAAAATGAGTAATTATGTGAAAGCCGTGTTACCGAGCCCGTATTACGGTTTTGGAGCCCAGATTAGGTTTATTATATGTTATTTGTCTTATCTGTGAAATTTGGTGTAAAACGGACTTGATTTGACGGGTTTCGGATCAAAATGAGAGATTTGGAGTTAGTAAAGTTTTGGGGATGTTCATAAAACTTGAAAGTTGGTTAGGAATGTGATTTTATTCTACCAAGGTCCGAATGCAATTCCGAGGCTGGCAATAGCTCCGCTACGTTATTTATGACTTGTCTGCAAAATTTGAAGTCGTTTCGAGTTGTATGGGTCGGTTCGGCGCATCGTTATAGAATTCTAGAATTTCAAAGTTCTTAAGTTTTGAATTCAGGGGTTTCGGAGGGTGATTTTGAGTTTTAGGCTTGTGTTGAGTGTTCTGTGGGCTCGAGCAAGTCCGTTTAATGATTTGGGACTTGTTGGTATATTTGGATGGGGGCTCGGGTGGGCCCAGGTGCCTCCCGCACCCCGCACGAGGCCAAAAACCAGCAAAAATCACTGCTGGTGTGACCGCAGGTGCGGTTGCCCAGCCGCAGGTGCGGGACCGCACCCGCGGTTCAGGCTTTCGCAGGTGCGACCTCTTCCGCATGGGCGATCCAAACCTAGCAGGAGCGGGATAGCTGGTGCGGCTCCCAACTCCGTAGGTGCGAGCCCAGGGTCCCAGGCCCTTTTTCGCAGGGGTGATCAATTTCTCGCAGGCGCGAGACCGCACATGCGGTCCTAAGGTCGCAGGTGCGGAAACCCCTGTTGGCAGCCCCTCTTAAATGTCCAAAATTTTGGGTTTTCTTCATTTTATCCACCATCAACCTCCATTAGATAGCATCCAAGTTTGGGCAGCACCTCCCACGACCACCCACTGTAAGAGGTAAATTAAACCCCATAAACTTCTAGTTTTAACATTAATT
>ML296727.1:2987-24634 GCA_005239495.1 Nicotiana undulata
GACCGGCATCGCCTACCATACTACGCCTCATACGGAGCCATCTGAATGCTCGACTGGTAACTGTTGTTGTAGGAAAACTCTGCTAAAGGCAAGAACTGATCCCATGAACCACCAAAATCAATAACACATGCCCGCAACATATCCTCCAAAATCTGAATAGTGCGCTCGGAATGTCCGTCCATCTGAGGATGAAATGCTGTGCTCAACTCAATTTGAGTGCCAACTCTCTCTGAAATATTATCCATAAATGGGAGGTAAACTGAGTACCTCGGTCTGATATGATGGATAAGGGAACACCGTGCAATCTTAAAATCTCTCTCATATAGATTTGAGCTAAATTCTCCGTTGAAGATGAAACTGCCACCGGAATGAAATGTGCTGACTTGGTCAGCCTATCCACCACAACCCATACTGCATCAACCATCCTCTGGGTCCGTGGAAGTCCAACTACAAAATCTATCGTGATACGCTCCAACTTCCACTCGGGAGCTGAATCTGCTACATCAAACCACCGGGTCTCTGGTGCTCATATTTAACCTGCTGACAATTCAAGCACCGAGCTACATAAGCCACAATATCCTTCTTCATTCTACGCCACCAATAATGCTGCCGCAAGTCCTGGTACATCTTCGCGGCGCCCGGATGAATGGAATACCGGGAACTATGGGCCTCCTACAATATCAACTCATGAATGTCGTCCACATCAGGAAAACATATACGACCATGCAATCTCAAAACTCCCTCAGCATCAACTGTGACATGTTTGGCACGTCCGTGGCGAACCGCATCTCTAAGAGCACACAAATGACGATCATCATACTGCCTGGCGCGAATACGATCATGCAATGAAGAATGAGCGACGGTATGGGCCAAACACTGCCACCCTCAGAAAACTCCAATCTAACAAATCGATTGGCTAACGCCTGAACATCCAAAGCCAAAGGTCGCTCTCCAACTGATAGATAAGCCAAACTACCCATGCTGACTGACTTCCGGCTCAAAGCATCGGCCACCACATTGGCCTTTCCCGGATGATAGAGAATAGTAATATCATAATCCTTCAGCAACTCTAACCACCTCCTCTGCCTCATATTCAACTCCTTTTGCTTAAACAAGTATTGCAAACTCTTGTGATCAGTGAATACCTCACACGGTACCCCATACAAATAGTGCCTCCAAATCTTCAAGGCATGAACAATAGCTGCAAGTTCCAAATCATGGACTGGATAGTTATTCTCATTAATCTTCAACTAACGTGAAGCATAGGCTATAACCTTCCCATCCTGCATCAACACTGCACCAAGCCCAACCCGCGAAGCATCACAATACACGGTATAAGAACCTGAACATGTGGGCAACATTAGCACCGGTGCCGTGGTCAAGGCTGTCTTGAGCTTCTGAAATCTCGCTTCACACTCCTCAGTCCATCTAAACTGAGCACTCTTCTGCGTCAACTTGGTCATAGGGGCTTCTATAGATGAAAACCCCTCCACAAACCGGCGATAATAGCCTGCTAGGCCCAAGAAGCTCCGAATCTCTGTGGCTGAGGTGGGCCTAGGCCAATCTCTAACTGCTGAAACTTTCTTCGGATCCACCTGAATGCCCTCTGCCGATACAACGTGGCCCAAGAATACCACAGAACTCAACCAGAACTCACATTTAGAAAACTTGGCATACAACTATCTATCCCTCAGAGTCTGGAGAACAATCCGAAGATGCTGCTCATGCTCCTCTCGACCACGAGAATATATCAAGATATCATCTATAAACACGATCACAAAGAGTCCAAATAAGGCCTGGATACCCAATTCATCAACTCCATAAAAGCAACGGGGGCATTAGTCAACCCAAACGACATGACCAAAAACTCATAATGCCCATAACGAGTGCGAAAAGCCGTCTTGGGCACATCAGACGCCCTGGTCCTCAGCTGATGATAACCAGATCTCAAGTCTATCTTAGAGAATACCGTAGCACCCTGCAGCTGATCAAATAAGTCATCGATCCTCGGCAAAGGATACTTGTTCTTGATAGTAACCTTATTCAAATGCCGGTAGTCGATACACATCCTCATTGAGCCATCTTTCTTCTTAACGAACAACACTGGGGCACCCCAAGGAGAAACACTAGGCCTAATGAAGCCTTTATCCAACAAATCCTGCAACTGCTCCTTCAATTCCGTCAACTCTGGCAGGGCCATACGATACGGCGGAGTAGAAATGGGCTGAGTGCCCGAAGCTACCTCAATACAAAAATCAATATCCCTATCGGGTGGCATACCCGGTAGGTCAGCAGAGAATACCTCTGAAATTCACGAACCACGGGCACAGACTCTACAGAAGGAACCTCAGCACTAGAATCACGAACATAGGCCAAATAGGCCAAACAACCCTTCTCGACCATGCACCGAGCCTTCATATAAGAAATAACTCTGCCAGAAGAATGACTAGGAGGCTCTCTCCACTCTAAACGAGGTACTCCTGGCAAGGCTAAGGTCACTGTCTTGGCATGACAGTCCAAGATAGCATAATAGGGGGATAACCAGTCCACCCCCAATATAACATAAAAGTCAACCATATCAAGAAGCAAGAGATCAACCTGAGTCTCCAGACCACCAATAACTACTACGCAAGCACGGTAGACTCGATCTACCACTAAAGAATCACCCACCGATGTAGACACATGTACAGTAGTACTCAAAGAATCACGGGGCATACTCAGATAAGGGGCAAAATATGAAGACACATAGGAGAATGTAGAACCCGGATCAAATAACACCGAAGCCTCTCGGCTGCAAACTGAAACCATACCTGTAATAACTGCATCGGACGCCTCAGCATCAGGACGAGCAGGAAAGGCATAACATCGGGGCTGAGCCCCTCCAATCTGAACATCCCTGGGTCTACCTGCTGCAACCTGGCCTCTACCCCTCGTGGCCTGTACTCCACTTCTATGAGCCTGACCACCACCTCTGGCACCTCGACCACCACCTCTAGCTGGATGAGGGGGTAAGGGTGCACCTGCTGTGGGAACCAAGGCACGGGAATCCTGATACTGAGGTCCACTCGAAGCTCGAGGGAAATATCTGGCAATATGCCCTGGGCTACCACAACTATAACAAGATCTCTGTTGCTGTGGCTGATGACTCGGGAACTGGCCCTGACGACCCTGATAACTACCATGGTAACTCTGAAGCGGTTGTGCACTAATAGATGCTGGTGGTGTACTAACATGAGCTGGCGGTGCACAGGGAGATACCTGAAGTGCTGACTGAAAAGGTCGGGGTGGATGACCCCTGCCGAAAGGATCCCTGCCTCCAGATAAGGCTCCACTGAATCTACCAAAATGACGGGGTCTCTTATCAGTCCCCTGACCACCTCCCTGTGACAAAATCATCTCAATCCTCATGTCTACATCGGCCGCATCCTGGAATGAAATATCGGTACTCGACTCCCTAGCTATCTGTAGTCGTATAGGCTGAGCCAATCCCTCTATGAACCTCCGAACTCTCTCTCGATCAGTGGGGAGTATCATCAGTGCATGCTTGGCTAGAGCGATGAACCTGGTCTCGTACTGAGTAACAGACATAGATCCCTGCTGGAGGCGCTCAAACTGCCTCCTAAGATCCTCTCGCTGAGTAATGGGAAGGAACTTCCCCAAAAATACCTCTGTGAACTGAGCCCAAGTCGAAGATACAGACCTAGCTAGTCTGGCTAAGCAGTAGTCCCTCCACCAAGTCTTGGCTGCGCCGGATAGGAAAAGTAGCGAAGTCAACTCCATTGGACTCCACTATACCCATGTTCCGAAGAACCTCATGACAACTGTCCAAATAATCCTGTGGATCCTTTGACGGTGCACCAGTAAAAGAAGCAGTGAATAACTTGGTAAATCTGTCCAGTCTCCCCCAACGCATCTGCTGACATAGCTGCTCCCTCACCTACAGATGCTGCAATATCTGGTTGTGCTACTCCGGCTGGCTGAGGTGCCGGAGTCTGAAACTTAGTGGCAACCTGCTCTGGTGTATGAATAATAGGAGTCTGGGTCCCTCCCCTAGCCTGAGATCCATCTGGTGCAGTAGGAAGAAGAACGGCCTGAGCGACACTCTCCATGAGTCCATCTAAACGGACTAGAGCGTCCTGAAGCACTGGGGTGGCAATGAACCCCTCTAGGACCTGAGCTGGTCCAACTGGGACTATCTGAGTAGGAACCTCACCGGCAAAGTCTACCTGTGGGTCCTCTACTGGAGCTGCTGCTCTAGCTCTGCCTCGGCCTCGGCCCCTCGTAGGAGTTGCAATAGGGGGATCAGGCTACTGGTCGGTCGATGAGGAAGCGCTCATTCTCTCCATCTGCGAGAGAGTAAAATAGAGACTCAATTAGTATTCAAAATTAAACTGGCACGACAGAGAATGAAAGATGTGAAGTTATTCCTAACTTTACAGCCTCTAGGGGATAAGTACAGACGTCTCCGTACCGATCCCTCAGACTCTACCATGTTTTTCCATGAGTTGTGCGACCTAAACAACCTAAGGCTTTGATACCAACTTGTCACGACCCGAAATCCCACCTTCGGGCCATGACTGCGTCTAACGTTGAACCCACTAGACAAGCCAACGTTTGAACAAAATAAAACTCATTAACAACTAAAACGAACAAGATAACTAAGGCATCGATGGTCAACAATATGAAGGTTAAAAAATTACCAAAAATAATATAGCAACTTCGAAATAAAACCCATATACAAATCCCAGAACTTGTGTCACATACTCACGAACTGTCTAAGAGATTACTAAAACAAAGGTCTGAAAATAAGTACATATGACTGTCTTTGAACTATAAGATAAGACAGAGCTGAAAGTGAAGGGTAGAAGGTGACGCCAAGGCCCACGAACGTCTGCGGGTCTACCTCGATGTCTCCTGTATGAACTGATGGAATGCTCCGACCGTCAGTGACCACCGGGTTCGGCTGCGTAGTCTGCATAACATAAAGAAGTGCAGATTTGCATCAGTACAACCGACCACATGTACTGAGTAAGTGTCGAGCCTAACCTCGGCCGAAGTAGTGACGAGGCTAGACTTGACAATAACGATAACATGTCCTATTCTACAATAGGTAACATGGATAATACAAGGCAAGATATAAGCAGACAAGTAAGAGATACGGGAGCAGTAGAGGGGAACAAGTGAAATAAAGCAGTCAAACTAACAGATAGAAGTAAACAAGGGAGGCAATCTAACACAATAGCCAACGAAACAAGTATAAGTACCAGAAATGCAAACAATGGCACGACATCACCTTTCGTGCTTTACACTCTTCCTCACTATGTAATGTAATCAAATATCATGGCACGACATTAACCTTCGTGCTTATAATAAATAAAAGTCATAGCACGGCATTAACCTTCGTGCTTATAATCAATATGAATCATGGCACGACATCACCCTTCGTGCTTTACACTCTTTCTCACCATGCAATATGACCAGATATCATGGCACGGCATCACCCTCCGTGCTTTACACTCTTCCTCACCAAACAATAACAAATATAATGGCAAGGAGTACAACATAGTGGAAATTGACAGTTCAAAACACCCGACAAGGGGAAAAACATCAATTAATAACTAAATAAATTCCCGGCAAGGGTCTCAGCTATAACCAATCACTTCAATCGTATACTATACACTTGGATCATCAATCGTATCAACACTTCTCAAACTCAACAGCCAATACTTCCAACAAGAATGAATTACCAAGTAGAGACAATCTCATAATATGCTAAACATGGGAGAAATACTGCAATTTTTATCAAAATAGACTCACGGGCATGCTTGACACACATTGCATAGGTACTCGTCACCTCACCTATGCAATGAACATGATAATCACTGAGCACATAGCAAATAATACCTATTCCCTCACCAAAGTTAGGCAAGACACTTACCTCAGTCCAAAGTATTTCAATCAACCCTCTAAGACCGTCTTTCCTTTATAATCTGACTCCGAAACAACGATATCTAGGCATAATTAATTCAATAATATCAATAAAAACTCAATAACACAATCTCATAGCCTAGATATTCAATTTCTAGCATTCTTCCAAAATTACCGAAATTCCACCCCCGGCCCGCTTGGTCCAAACTCGAGGTTCGGACCAAAACCCAATCACCCATAACCCCACGAGTTAAAATATATAAATTTTTTCAAGTTCCGACCCCAAATTGAGGTTGAATCACCAAATTTTCCCGAAAACCTAACTCTACCCAAAACCCCTAATTTCTACTTTTATTTTAGTATTTTAGGCCTAGATTCTAGTGATTATGGAAGAAAAGTGGAAGAAATTGGTGTTAGAATCACTTACCCAAGTGTTTATGGAGGGAAATTAGCTTGAGGATCGTCAATGGCGGTGGGAGGGGAAGAAAAAGACTGAAAATGTGATATTCTCGTATGGTATTCTGTTTTTGGGGTATTTTTAATAACTGGGAAAAATTACCCTTCGCGTTCGCGGGCCCCTGGCCGCATTCGCGAAGGGTTAGCTGTTGGGACCTACGCGTTCGCGGAGCCAGGGCTGCGTTCGCAAAGGTATGACTCCCTAACCTTCCCCGTTCGCGAGCCTCTGCCCGCGTTCGCGAGGAACAAACCTACAATGACCCCAGACCCCACCCTATAAAACTACGCGTTCGCGAGAGGGGCGTCGCGTTCGCGTAAAGCAGTACCCCCATAGCTCTGCGTTCGCGTAGAAAAAAACCCAAGCCACACTAATTACCCTTCGCGTTCGCGAAGGGTATTACACCAGACATCAGAAATAGGCCAAGAACACCAGATTTTTCATGCATTTCACATACCGTTAGCTTCCCGAAACTCACCCGAGCCCTCGAGTCTCAAAACCAAAAATACACATGACTCCCAAAACATCCTACGGACTTATTCAAGCTTTTAAATCATAAAAATATCATCAAAATCAACGAATTAAACCTCAAAACTCATAGAAATTTCTTAAAACTTCATAAGGCTTAATTATTCCGATTTTTTTTTCGAAACACGTCTTTTCGAGTCCGTTTTACAACAAAATTCACAGATAAGTCACATAACATATAATAAACCTGTTCCGGGCTTCAGAACCATAATACGGGCCCGGTAACACGATTTTCACATAATTATTCATTTTCAAAAGTCTTTATCATTTTCAGAAAACACATTTCTTGAAAAATTCATTTCCCGGGCTTGGGACCTTGGAATTCGATTCCGGGCATACGCCCAAGGCCCATATTTTCCTACGGACCCTCTAGGACCGTCACATCATGGGTACGGGTCTGTTTACCAAAAATGTTGACCGAAGTGAGCTTTATTCATTTCATTATCATAAAATTCCATTTTCATCAAATTTCTTTCGGGGCCTCGGAACACAGATTTAGCTAGAATTACTTAGGATGCCTTAGACTCTACCAAGTTTGTCTGTGAGTTGTGAGACCTAAGCAACCTAAGGCTCTGATACCAACTTATCACGACCCGAAATCCCACCTTCGGGCCATGACTGCGTCTAACATTGAACCCACTAGACAAACCAATGTTTGAACAAAAAAAAACTCATTAACAACTAAAACGAACAAGATAACTAAGGCATCGATGGTCAACAATATGAAGGTTAACAAATTACCAAAAATAATATAGCAACTTCGAAATAAAACCCATATACAAATCCCAGAACTGGTGTCACATACTCACGAACTGTCTAAGAGATTACTAAAACAAAGGTCTGAAAATAAGTACATATGACTGTCTTTGAACTATAAGATAAGACAGAGCTGAAAGTGAAGGGTAGAAGGTGACGCCAAGGCCCACGAACGTCTGCGGGTCTACCTCGATGTCTCCTGTATGAACTGATGGAATGCTCCGACCGTCAGTGACCACCGGGTCCGGCTGCGTAGTCTGCACAACATAAAGAAGTGCAGATTAGCATCAGTACAACCGACCCCATGTACTGAGTAAGTGCCGAGCCTAACCTCGGCCGAAGTAGTAACGAGGCTAGACTTGACAATAACGATAACATGTCCTATTCTACAATAGGTAACATGGATAATACAAGGCAAGAGATAAGAAGACAAGTAAGGGATACGGAAGCAGTAGAGGGGAACAAATGAAATAAAGCATTCAAACTAACAGATAGAAGTAAACAAGGGAGGCAATCTAATACAATAGCCAACGAAACAAGTATAAGTACCAGAAATGCAAACAATGGCACGACATCACCCTTCGTGCTTTTACTCTCTTTCTCACAATGCAATGTAATCAAGTATCATGGCACGACATCACCCTTCGTGCTTTACACTCTTTCTCACACTGCAATGTAATCAAATATCATGGCACGACATTAACCTTCTTGCTTATAATCAATAAAAGTCATAGCACGACATTAACCTTCGTGCTTATAATCAATATGAATCATGGCACGACATCACCCTTCGTGCTTTACACTCTTTCTCACTATGCAATATAACCAGATATCATGGCACGACATCACCCTTCGTGCTTTACACTCTTCCTCACCAAACAATAACATAGATAATGGCAAGGAGTATAGCATAATAGAAATTGACAGTTCAAAACACCCGACAAGGAGAAAAACATCAATTAATAACTCAATAAATGCCCGGCAAGGGTCTCAGCTATAACCAATCACTTCAATCGTATACTCTACACTTGGATCATCAATCGTATCAACACTTCTCAAACTCAACAGCCAATACTTCCAACAAGAATGAATACTTCCAAGTAGAGACAATCTCATAATATGCTAAACATGGGAGAAATACTGCAATTTCTATCAAAATAGACTCACGGGCATGCTTGACACATAATGCATAGGTACTCGTCACCTCACCTATGCAATGAACATGATAATCACTGAGCACATAGAAAATAATACATATTCCCTCACCAAAGTTAGGCAAGACACTTACCTCAGTCCAAAGTATAACAATCAACCCTCTAAGATCGTCTTTCCTTTATAATCCGACTCCGAAACAACGATATCTAGGCATAATTAATTCAATAATATCAATAAAAACTCAATAACACAATCCCATAGAATAGATATTCAATTTCTAGCATTCTTCTAAAATCACCGAAATTCGACCCCGGGCCCGCTTGGTCCAAACTTGAGGTTCGGACCAAAACTCAATCACCCATAACCCCATGAGTTAAAATATATAATTTGTTTCAAGATCCGACTCCAAATTGAGGTTGAATCACCCAATTTTCCCAAAAACCTAACTTTACCCAAAACCCCTAATTTCTACTTTGTTTAGGATTTTAGGCCTAGATTCTAGTGGTTATGGAAGAAAAGTGGAAGAAATTGGTGTTAGAATCACTTACCCAAGTGCTTATGGAGAGAAATTAGCTTGAGGATCGTCAATGGGGGAGGGAGGGGAAGAAGAAGGCTGAAAATGTGATATTCCCGTATGGTATTCTGTTTTTGGGGTATTTTTAATAACTGGGCAAAATTACCCTTTGCGTTCGCGGGCCCCTGGCAGCGTTCGCGAAGGGTTAGCTGCTGGGACCTACGCGTTCGCGGAGCCAGGGCCGCGTTCGCGAAGGTATTGACTCCCTAACCTTCCGCGTTCGCGAGCCTCTGCCCGCGTTCGCGAAGAACAAACCTACCTGACCCCAGACCCCACCCTATAACACCACGCGTTCGCGAGAGGGGCATCGCGTTCGCGTAGAGCAGTACCCCTATAGCTCCGCGTTCGTGACCGTACCCGTGCGTTCGCGTAGAACAAAACCCAAGCTACACTAATTACCCTTCGCGTTCGCGAGCCCTTGGCCGCGTTCGCGAAGGGTATTACACAAGACATCATAAACAGGCCAAGAACACCAGATTTTTCATGCATTTCACATCCCATTAGCTACCCGAAACTCACCCGAGCCCTTGGGTCTCAAAACCAAAAACACACACGACTCCCAAAACATCCTACAGACTTATTCAAGCTTTTAAATCATCAAAATATCATCAAAATCAATGAATTAAACCTCAAAACTCATAGAAATTTCTTAAAATTTCATAAGGATTAATTATTCTGACTTTTATCCGAAACCCGTCATTTCGAGTCTGTTTTACACCAAATTTCACAGATAAGTCACATAACATATAATAAACCTGTTCCGGGCTCCGAAATTATAATACGAGCCCGGTAACACGGTTTTCACATAATTATTCATTTTCAAAAGTCTTTATCATTTTTCGAAAACAATTTTCTTTAAAAATTTATTTCCTGGGCTTGGGACCTCGAAATTCGATTCCGGGCATACGCCCAAGTCCCATATTTTCCTACGGACCCTATGGGACCGTCACATCACGGGTCCGGGTCCGTTTATCAAAAATGTTGACCGAAGTCAGCTTTATTCATTTAATTATCATAAAATTCTATTTTCATCAAATTTCAACATAAGGACTACCCGGCTACACGCCCTAGATGCGCACGCATATCGAGGTGAGTTTAACGGAGGCTTTCGGGGCCTCGAAACACAGATTTAGCTAGAATTACTTAGGATGACCTTTTGGGTCATCACACTTTCATCTAAAAAGAAAATGAAATCAAAATCCAAAAAATATTTTCTACCTATTTTTTAGAAGTCTTTTCCCAAAAAATTCAAAAAATAAAAATAAAAATAATCAAAAATCCAAAAGAAAAATTTCTTTCTTCTTTAGAAGTCTTTCTTTCAGAAAAATTTGAAAACAAAATCAAAAAAAAAATACCAAAATAAAAAATCCAAAAATATTTTCATTCTTCTTTCGAAAAATTGAAAAGAAAATTCAAGATTCCAAAATATTTTCTTTTTCTAATAGAAGTATTTCTTTCATAAATTCCATAATCCTTTCTTATTTAGAAGTTTTTCTTTCGAAATTCCAATAAAACACAAATCTAAATCCAAAAAATATTACCTTTCTTCCTTTTAAGTCTTTGTTTCGAAAAACAAAATACAAAATTCAAAAAAAAAGAGTCAGGTTATTTACTTTATTCCCAATCTTCCCGAACTATGCAAGATCTGATTCATGCGGCGTCATGATACGTAGGCAATCCTTATCGGATTCGATCATTAAAAAAAATTAATAAGAGAGAGAGAAAAAAAGAAAGTGAAAAAAAGAGAGGAGAGAGAATAAAGAAAAAGAGTGACAAAAATAACTGAGAAAAACAAAGAGTGAAAAAATGAGAGAAAAGAAGGGAAAAAAAAAGAGTGATTATTCTAACATGCTTGTTTTTTTTTGAAATAAAAGCCAATTAAAGATGGTCGGGTTTGTTGGTTTGCAATGGAACAAGCACCACTATCGTTGATCCAAAGTCACGAAAACGCAAGTAGGCGAGTTGGTAGTGAAAATTAAAAATGGAGGCAAATGTGGGGTTGACTCTACCAGATTTGAGCAATAGAACATGGCCTACTCGGGATGATTTGATGATGGGGAGACACGAGAAGTCGTCCAAGTTCTTTGACAAATTAGTTACCGTGAAAATTTTCATGTTGTCAATCCTGAAATCCGACAGTCAATATAGGGAACAGTTTGATCAAAAGTCAAAATTTGAGTGCTGAATCCATAACAATAATAATGGTTGAATGCCATAGTAGTGATAATGTGCAACTTTATGGCTAAGATGTCGCTTAGCAACTGGAAAGTCACTCTTCTTTTAGCCATGGTAGCTTATTTTGTCGTCTTTTCTTCTACTTTTTGTGCCATCAAACCTTTCTATTCTTTATTAAAAAAAAGCAAAGCAAAAAAAAAAAAAAAGTCACTCGTTTTGTGTCCATTTTGTGCATAGTTCTTTTCACGTTAGTTCTAGTGACATGACGTGCATGCGGAAATTTTGGCCAGATCTTAGAAAATTGATTTAAGCTTGAATGAGATAAGTGATAAAGAGTCACTTTTGTAAATGAATAGAGACATGAAACATTTGGAAAATAAGCATGAGCCAAGTTTATATGGAACCAAAGTAGTCATGCTCATGGAAATTAAGGATCTCTACCTTTTGAATCATTAAGAAGATCGGGCTTAAGGATGATCGAACGAATTGAAGCCTGTTTAGCACTAAGAGATAGAAAGTGTTTTAAAAAAAACAAGAAGGTGTATTCCAAACAACTCGAAATGGATAAGTTTAGTGGAAAAATGCATCTTCTACATCAAGACAAAATTCAAGAAAAAGTCACACAAATTGACAAGGGTCATTCACTGCGAGAAAAGTATTGCTCATACAGTTTTACACTGAAAAAGACCCAGACAGCAACATGTCCATCAATGTCGTGATTTTGAAGGGTTTACATGATTGGAATTCTCGAGGCTAGGAGGCCCTTTTTCTGCTATCCAAACACTTTATACCCTTTGTTACCCCTTTTGAGCATGTGTTATTTTCTTTGACCACCCTCTTTTGGAATCAAGTTTAGAGTCAAGAGTAAAAAAAAACAACAAAAAAAAATTAATGAAAGAAAGTCCCTGCCCCAAGAGTACAAACTGGAGTAAATCTTAGATAGTTCAAGTGAAAAAAAAATAAGAAAAAAAGAATAGTCAAAGTCCCGCCCTCATAAAATAAAAGCTTGGGCAATTTGTTTTGAAAAAAAAAAGAAAGAAAAAAAGGTAGAAAGAAAGAAAAGTGAAAAAAAGGAAAAGACAAATAAAAGAAGGAAAGAAAAAATAGATACAGTTAGGTCAGATGTTTGAACTACGTTAGACCCGATTCCTTAAAAAAAAGGATACGTAGGCAGCCTTACACGGTTCGGTCCAACCTAATAAGAGTAAAAAAAATCGAATCCAGAAAAAAATCTCCAGTAGCTAAAACTGGGGCAGAAACGTTATTTCACTTTTAAAAGAGCCGATTCCAAGAGTTATAAGTTTATAACCCCTCATTCTGAGTCTACTTTAAGCCTTCATGCCAATCCTCATTTCCAACCCTATCCAAAAGCCTTCCGAATAAAGACCTCCCGATATGCCTTCAAGAATGCTAAGAAAAAGCATGCAATGAGAAACGGTTGCCACGCGATATAGAATACTGTCAGTTTCTCACGCAAGAAAGCATAGAATGAGCAACAGTTGCCACACGAGATAGAACACTGTCAAGTTGCTCACAAAAGAAAAAGAAAAAGAAAAGGAAAAAGAAAAATGAGAGAGTCTTACTAGTGAAAACCCTCACGGGCACTGTAAGGCGATGGTAAGCGGAGATGAATAAACGAGAGAGGCTTGTTGGTGAAAACCCCTCGGGGCACCACTAGTCGATAGTGAGTCATGTAGCTGATGCAAATGATTAGCATGAACAAGCCCGACTTCAAAGATCCTAAGAATGGTGAAAGGAAAGATTTGATCATTTTGATATATCGTCAATTAAGTCCAAAATACATGTCATGATAATTAAGGCTAGTTACCGCAAAATAAAAAATAAAATAAAAATTTTAAAAAAAAGAACTCCTCCTTTTGTCCTTCTGACAGGGGCATTGCTTGTTAATACTTGTTTCTTTGCATCATTGTGCCCTTCACTTTGAGTCAGTCCTTGTCAAAACGAGCAAGAAAAGATTTCAAAATCTGTTACCAGATTTTTTGGCCAATAATTCAAGATTACAGTCAACATGCATTAAGGATTCATGCAGAGAATTCCCCCCAAAAGACCCTTGTCAGCTTACTTGGCGCAAGCAAAGATAACTGGTGATTCTCTCTGACAGTCAAATTGTTCCAAAAGGCAAGAAGCCATTCAAAATATCAGAAAAGGTCGCCTAAGCAAAGATCTCCGGTTGGGATAAGTATGACTAAGCCATAAACACAGATGGTACTGGGTGTTGAACAATCAGGGTTGATGCAGAGAAAACGTTTCTTGAAACCGATTCAGGCTGATTGAGGTAAAGCCAAGCTTCCCAGGACTCAAGGCCACAAACCAACCACCACTTTTAAAACTGACAAAATTTTCTTTGTTTAAAACAGGAACAAAGCAGTGCAAAGAAAGTGGTTCAAAAAAAACGAAGAAGATAAGAACCGACAAAGGGAAGTTTCTCAAATTTTTGCATTTATCTCTGTGCATAAAAGGTTACCTTTGCTCTTCACATTTTTCCTCCTAGGATAAAATGTCCTAGTCTGATGGATTTTCCTCCCAATAAAAATCTTAGTCTGATGAATCTTTCTCCTAAGACAAAAAAAAAAGGACCTAGTCTGATGAATTTTCTCCTAGGACAGAAATCTTAGTCTGATGAATCTTTCTCCTAAGATAACAAAAAAAAGTACCTATTCTGATGAAATTTCTCCTAAGACCAAAATCTTAGTCTGATGAATTTTTCTCCTAAGATAAGAGCCCTAGTCTGATGAATTTTCTCTCAGGACAATAAATCTTAGTATGATGAACCTTTCTCCTAAGATAATAAAAACACCTAGTCTGAAGAATTTTCTCCTAGGATCAAAATCTTAGTCTGATGAATCTTTCTCCTAAGATAACAAAAAAAGGACCTAGTCTGATGAACTTTCTCCTAGGATCGAAATCTTAGTCTGATGAATCTTTCTCCTAAGATAGAAGACCTAGTCTGATGAACTTTCTCCTAGGATAGAAATCTTAGTTTGATGAATCTTTCTCCAAAGATAGAAGACCTAGTCTGATGAACTTTCTCCTAGGATAGAAATCTCAGTCTGATGAATCTTTCTCCTAAGATAAACAAAAAAAAGACCTAGTCTGATGAATTTTCTCCTAGGATCGAAATCTTAGTCCGATGAATCTTTCTCCTAAGATAAAAAAAAAAGGGACCTAGTCTGATGAATTTTCTCCTAGGATCTAAATCTTAGTCTGATGAATCTTTCTCCTAAGATAACAAAAAAAAACCTAGTCTGATGAATTTTCTCCTAGGATCGAAATCTTAGTCTGATGAATCTTTCTCCTAAGATAACAAAAAAAAACCTAGTCTGATGAATTTTCTCCTAGGATCGAAATCTTAGTCTGATGAATCTTTCTCCTAAGATAACAAAAAAAGACCTAGTTTGACGAATTTTCTCCTAGGATTGAAATCTTAGTCCGATGAATCTTTCTCCTAAGATAGAAACCTAGTCTGATGAACTTTCTCCTAGGACAACAATCTTAGTCTGATAATTTTTTCTCCTAAGATATTAAAAAAGGGGCCTAATCTGATGAATTTTCTCCTAGGATAGACGTCTTAGTCTGATGAATCTTTCTCCTAAGATAAGAAAACCTAGTCTGATGAATTTCTCCTAGGGTAATTTTATAGAAAAAAGAGAGAAAAAATTGTTTATTTATGTCCTCAAAAATATGCATTGGTGCAATATGTTTAAAGGAATGATTTTCTCAAATATAAGAATAAAATTTGGAAAAATAAAATAAAAATCCTTCTTGGTTCGTTTTAGCAAAGGGTATACAATTCCCTGGTTTCATTTTCCAACACAGGGTCTCCACTCCCTAGTTGATACCAACATAGGGTCTCCATTCCCTAGTTGATGCCGGCATAACCCGATGAATCTCATTTCCAGACACCGGCATAACCCGGTGATCTCTTCTTGACAACAGCATAACCTGTCAATTCTCTTCCAACATAGGGTCTCCAACCCCTAGTTGATTTCACCTTTGGTTATAGGGTATCCACTCCCTAGTATACAATAACTCTGGGTGCATTGTTCCCGGCTTTTCACTGCTTTCAATAATAAAGTAGTGTAGATCTCCTTACAATAACTCATGAAATTTTCCTAGTGAAAACTGGGGCAGAAAATTTCGTTCGTCTGCTTTTTGATTTTGTGCAGATTGCATTTTTAGGACAATGGATTCGAGACGACCAAAAGAAGACGTCTCAATTCAGAATTAAAGGAAAAAAGAAAAAGAAAAGAGTTGAACCCCAAAGTGCAAAAGCGGGAAAGACGTGGACTATTCAGGACGAGATTGAAGTCATCCGTTCTGTGTATCCTGCCTTGATCCGAAAAGCTGAAGAAGATTTAACCAACACCTACAATGAACAAGCATCAAGATTCAGATTGGAGTCTGTATAAAGAAGCCGCCAAGACTCAAGATCAAGCTTCAGAAGACCCGTAGAGAGGAATCTTGTAACTCGTAGCTGATAGGCTTAGTTAGTCTTTTTCATTTGGATTTTGATGTAATAGCAGGATCATGAACCGGAGCCTCGAACGGAACCTCGCTCGAAGCTCGAACTCATCACTCCAAAACTTCTTGAACTACACGCGACCTGATTCCCTTATAACCCGGGATATGTAGGCTGTCAAAAACCAGGACTCGGTTGCACCTTTTATTTTCGTCCTGTTTTGAATAACGATATGGTCAAAATTAGTCACACGGCTCACTTTGTCTTTGCTTGAAAACTCTTCATGTTTCCAGGAAAAGAGGGGCAGCTACGAGCACGAAATTCTTTACCATACTTGGGATTTTTCTACACTTTTTAGAATTTAAATAATTTTTAAGTTTAATCAACATATGTTAACCTTTATTTCACCTTTTTAGTAGGTTTATTTGATAAAATTAAAAATTACACAAAACAAAAGAGGTCGCATTTTAGAGTTTTAGTTTTATTTTGCAAAGGAAGGAAAAGTTTTAAAAAATAAAATAAATAAATATAGTTTTATTTAATTTAGGATAATTTTAAGTTAGATGTTTTTTAACAAATAAATATTGTTTAGATTAGGTAGTAATTTTTTCATGTTATTTTGAATTAATAGGAATGCTAATTTCACCTTATATTCATTAACTACTTTAAATAAAAAAACAAAAAAAAACGGATTGAAACAATACAAGAAAACAAAAAAAATGAAAAAAGAGTTACAAAGTTTGAAAAATGAAAAAGAACGGAAGAAGCAAACGACAGAAAGAAAAGGAACGAAAGAAATCAAGAAAGAATATTTATGTGGTCCCCGTTTTCTTAATTTTTGCTCCATGTTACGTGCTCTTTCCCCATTAGCGGCTTATTCAAACATTCTTTTTCTTTAAAATCAATTGCTTTGTGACACCTTGGCCTACTCCATAATCATATTTTTATTCCCTCTTATCCAAATTCACCAACACACTCTCATTCAGCTATATAAACTCACACACATACAAATAAAAAACGGGAACAACAATGATCACCTGTAAAAAACAGCCGCCTACTCCCCTTCCTTGCTAAAAAAAAAACAACCATCGCCGCCTCCTTCCTCTCCGATCTTCAGCCGGCGACTCTAAAAAAAAAACAACCCTTCTTGATCTCCATCGCCGGCGAGCAGCCAAAAAACAACGACAACTATGGCTAGCTCCGCTGCTCACCACTCCTCCCGCTGCTCTTTCCTTTTTCCTGGCACACTTCTAGATTTTAGCTTCCATCGCCGTTGCCGAAACTGACCACCAGTTCGCCGGCGATGCCTTTCTCCCCTTACTCTGTCCGGCCGTCTTCTCTCCTCCTAGTTCTTTGAAATATCTCCTTAATTAGTTACGTTTGAAAGGGCGTCAAAAGCTGGTCTAAACCTGCAAATCCAATAATTCTGACCAAATATACCAAACGGATATAAAGCCAAAACTTTATAAAATCAAAAATTTGACCTCACCTCATTTTCAATCTCTCTTCCTCGCTGAAAATAGAGAACACAAGAAGTTGAACACCTTCAGAGGTTACATTTTGAGGGGGTTACTAGTTTGACCGAGAGTATAGAGAGTCGAGGTTCCGGTTCGCAATTTCGACGTCTCAGTCCGACGGTTATTGCTTTGTTAGTCCGATTGAGCTGCAAATTGTCGACTTCATTCATCAATATAAAGGTCCATTTGAATCCCCTTTTATCAGTATTTGCTTACATTTGAAGTACACACTTACTTTGATATATTAATGTTTCTATTTGTCTTGATATTCCTGTTGGTTTAAGTTTAATTTTATCTTGTTTGTTGTTTTGCACACTGATGAATATTTGCAGTAGTATGAATGCCTTCTTGTTCTCATTGTTTCTGTTTGTTACTGTTTTTGCATGTTGATTATGCTCGATTAAGTGTTTGATTCTAACAATGATGTAATATGACACTTATATGATTCATTAATTTTTCGTTAAGGTCTTTTGGAGTAGGCTGCTATAGAATCTAATAGTGTAATTAACTTTTTTAAGCTTTGGTGTATAAATTCTCAAATGCAGTAGCAACAACGTGAAGCCTATTCGTTTGGGTCGAAGTTTTCGTGAATTTGTATCATAAGTAAGCCACCTCAAAACAATCCCAAATTAGCTAAAATCACAAAAAATGAATATTGTAGCTTGTTTAATAATAAATTATCATGGCTATGGGTACGGTTCTCGTGGTATAGTCGCGGTACATGAATTCGAATCCGGGTGTGCATTTCATGTGACCCGACTATAACTTCAAACAACAATAAAAATTAACATGTTGTGAATTGCGGGTGCGTTTCACGTAGCACAATTCGCAAAGTGTCAAAGTGCGTGTGTGCATTTCATGTGACCTGGCCATAACTTTGTTTAATATTAAAATAAATCGCGGGTGCATTTCATGTGACGCGGTTTGCAATGTATACCAAAATGACAAGTGTACGGCATCGTGACTTGTTCGAAAATAATTCCATAAATAATTAAAAGCGGTTAAAATTAAAAGGGGCTAAATGCACAATAGGTTAAAACACGTAAATAATCAGATAACTTAGGCCAAAATAATAATAGTTAAGCGATCGTGCTAGAACCACGGAACTCGGGAATGCCTAACACCTTCTCCCGGGTTAGCAGAATTCCTTACTCGGATTTCTGGTCGCAGATAACTTAAAACAGAGTCTAAAATTCCTCGGTTTGGGATTTCAATAAAACGGTGTCCCGGAGAATCGTCAAAAATCCGGGTGGCGACTCTAAAATAATAAAAAATCTGAAGTCCGAATAATGTCACTTAAAGTGGAGAAACCCCCTTATTACCCCTTCATTAATCAGGGGGTAGTGAAAAAGGAAGTGTGACAAATGTGTGTGCAACGTTATGGGTCATTCAGACTGAGTTTAGGTGGTTTCGGCATCGTTGGCGAATTTTGGAAGTTTCGAAATTATTAGGCTTGAATTTTGGATCAATTCGGTGATTTGATGTTATTTTGAGTTCCCGAGGGTTCGACTAAGTCTGGGTGATCTTACATGACTTGTTAGTACATTTAGTTGAAGCCCCGAGGGGCTCGGGATTGATTTCGAATGGTTGAACGATATATTTGGACTTGGTTTGAGTAGCTGTAGTTGTTGATCTGTCATTTCCGCACATGCGGATTGGGGACCATAGGTGCGAGGTCCGCAGAAACGCTTAAGCAGCCGCAGATGTAGCCATTGATGAGAAGGGCAGGAGCCGAAGGTGCGTGCATGGGACCGCACTTGCGAGATCGCAGATGCGGGGTTTTGGACCGCAGAAGTGGCTTTCGAGGTTTAAGTGAAAACCGCACCTGGGATGGACTTTCCGTAGGTGCGGCGTCGCCTGTGCGTCTTTTGGGGCCGCAAGTGGGAATGTTCTAGGTAGAACCTATATAAGGTTGCCTTCGCGAAATTTGGTAAATTTTCCACCATTTATGTTCTGGGTTAGAGCTTTTTGAGAGGATTTGAAGTGGGATTTGAGGGGTAACTTCTGGAGGTAATGTTTTTGAACTCCATACTCGATTCTATGATAATTTCTAACTGATTAGACATGAAATTTATGGGAATTGAGAGTTAAAATTTGAGAATTAGGGCTTGAAATTTGAGACTTTGATTTGAGGATTTGAGGGGCCGTTTATTGTCCGATTTTGATCTATTTGGTATGTATGAACTCGTGAGAGAGTAAGGATTCTAGTTTTGTGATTTTTATCAAAATTCGAGACGTGGGTCAGGGGGTCGGGTTTGGTCAAATTCGAAAGTTTTGATGTAAATTGGTTATTGTTCGAGTGTGCTTTGTTCCTGTAGCATACTTTGATGATATGAATCTGATTTGAATAGATTTGGGGCGTGTTGAGGCCTAGTCGAGGCGAAAAAGCATCGCGGAGTAGTTTTCATCCGATTTGAGGTAAGTAACGATTGTCAATTTAGGCCTGAGGGTATGAAACCCCGGTTTTTCATATTGTTTTGATAAATGAGGTGACACACATGCTAGGTGACGAGCGTGTGGCGTGCATCTGTAGGGATTGTGACTTGGTCCATCCCGTAGCGACTATTAAGCCGCGTATTTGATTTGAAATCATATGATATCCCGTATTTTAGAGATTGATATTATATTTTGGGTTGTACGCCATGTTTGGGGCCTTGTGCCGACTTATTTGGACCCTCAGGGGTATTTTACTACTATTCTCACACTGTTTGATAGAAGATATAAACTCAGTCATATTTTATACCTGTTCACTTTATATTCCTGTTTAACACTCTGTTTTTAATTAATAAAAGATATTTTGGGTTGAGCCCCCGTGATTTGTGATGAGTTGTACGAGTGGCTTGTGAGGATGATGACCGAGTGAGGATGAGAGCCGGGTTGTGAGGATAGTATTGGATCGGGCTGCACGCTGCAGCGAGATATTTGATCGGGTTGCACGTCGCAGCGGTATAGCGCTTGGGCTGTAGGAGCCCCTCCGGAGTTTGTACACCCAGAGTGAGCGCAGTCGACTATTATGGATCGGGCTGCACGCCACAACAATTACTATTATGGATCGGGTTGCACGCCACATCGGTTATTAAATGGATCGGGTTGCGCGTCGCAGTGTTATTATTTGGTACCTTTTGAGGAGAGTGCTGAGTGTGAGCATTGACTTATGAGAGTAGAGTCACAAGTGACTGAGAGGCTTTCCCGATAGGCTTTATTTGTGAGTGACATTGTTCCCGAGGGGTTGATATTTTTATGAAACTACTGTTTTCACTCTTTTTATGCTGAGCCTCTAATGGAAACGTTGAACAAATGTTTTATACGAGATTTTAAATGGAAAACTGGAGATTTTATGAAATATTCAGGATGTAGATTTCTGACTCGATTAAAATTACTTTCACTGGTGCTTATTATATGGCTTTACATGATCTTTAAATGCTCGTCGCTGCATTCAAGTCGTTAGTTATGGTTGTTACTTACTGAGTTGGTGTACTCACGTTACTCCCTGCACATTGTGTGCAGATTCAGGTGCTAGGACTGAGTGAGAGCGGATTTGTTCCTTTTGGAGACTTTTAGAGATTGCGAGGTAGCTGATGACATGTGTTATGGCTTTGCGAGGTAGCGGACTAAGGGAACAATACATATTTGTATTTCCTTTTAGATGCTCATGACTGATGACTCCGGGTTTTGGGGCAGTGTTTAGATGTCTCACTTATCTCTACTTGCTTGAAATGATAAAAATGGTAATTTTATGAATCATCGGTTAATATTGAATTAAATGAAGTTCCTTATGTTATGTGTAGTGGAATGGCTAGCCTAGTATCACGATAGCCGCCATCACCGCCTGGGTAGTTTTGGGGTCGTGACAATATTATTATATCTTATGTTCATGGGTCTCAGAATAATACGCGGTTGATAAAGTTTATCCGAAAGGAATATTGAGATTATTAACATATTTTCATGCATTTCATTCATTTATACATGTACATTGACTCATGACCAGATGACGTTATATATGCGTGTATATATATATAAATATATATATATATATATATATATATATATATATATATATATATATATATATATATATAT
>ML296727.1:24841-46914 GCA_005239495.1 Nicotiana undulata
CATATATATATATATATATATATATGTATGTATGTATGTATGTATATATATATGGGAAGACACTACATTTATATGCATGTGCATGACATTATAAATGTTTCAAAATTTACAAAGTTATTCATGCTTACAGATGGATTTCATTATTCCATGTTTCACCTATGTCTTTTATGTACTGACTTACATACCTTACATACTCAGTACATTATTCGTAGTGACGCCCTATTCCCGGGGCCTGCGTTTCATGATCGCATATGCAGGTTGGCAAGTCGACGGTCCCCATTCTTAATATCCTTGATCAGCGAGAGTTTGTGTGCTCCACTTGATCCGGAGATGCTTTTGATTTTTGTACGATATGCTTGTATATATACATATGGGTATGACGTGGCTCAGTCCCTTCTTTGTAAAGTTGTATTTCTATTAGAGTTCTGTAGATAGTTATGTATAGTTTCATAGTATGTGGCCTTGTCGGCTTCATTTTGGATATATAGTTGTCTAAAGCAGCCTTGCCGGCTCGCCCTACGTATTCCGCACGTATATCTATATATGTCTTTTGGACAAGTTTTTCTCACACATGTTATTCTCGTAATTCAGCAGATGTTATTCATGTTTATATCTTAGTCGCATGCTTAAGAGTGTTCGACAGGTAGGACTAGGGCACTCGTCGCGGCCTATCGGTTTGGATCGTGACACGTGTGGTCCATGAGGCTTTGGACATACTATTAGGTGGTTCTAGACTTTACTTAGGCTACTCGAAATGATAAAACTAGGCGACATGCAAAATAGATAGGACTGCACACAATTGAAATGAAAGGCTCAAGTTGACCTCCACACGTAAGCACAAAAAAGCCCGTGATCAGGTTCTATGGTTATGAAATAGACATGATTAAGACATATTAGGTTCAGTAGGTCCTATAGGCATGATTCCTAATTTATTTGATTAATAAGGCAGTAAAGACAATCCTAGAATTCTAACATACCATCGCTGATTTTATAGATATACGTCTTAGACGGGTGGCATTGTCATATCAACATTATTTCTAATAGTTGCATAATTAGGCAGTGTAACAGCTTTGAGAGTCTAGCATTAACAACGTTAAATTCATAATTAGAGTCTAGGCAAGTGAGAGTATCCTATAGGCAGGATTTTTAGAGTTTCACAATTAGACTTTATTTTATAACACTTCATCCCTATAGGCATGTCATCTAAGTGGGACAGTATAAAAGTAACATGAAGCAATATCAATTATTAAACCTTATAGTCATTGTATCAAGATTAGCGAAAATACTGTATTATTGTATCCTATAGGCATATTATCTAAAAGCGTTGAATAGAGACATGGAAACAAGTGTAGCATATCAGACAAGTTAAATGAAGTGCGTGCGTGATTCCTATAGGCATGGTTCCTATTAGTGTGTAACAAATAGGGCATGCTAGACGTAATAGCAAATAGAACACATAGACATATATAAGCATGTATTCTACCCTTTCATGCAAGTATTAGAATACCCCAGCCCCCCTTTTATTAACTCCCCATCATTCGTTATGCAAATTATTACAGTCCAAAAATGGAATAAATACATGCCTAATCATAAATGTAAAAAAATCCAGCGATTCATCCGGTCCTTCAAATGGCTTTAAAATTCGGACAGGCCCATATCCCAGGTGCAGATAGTGTGCTAAAAAACACAGTCCCAAGAACCAGATTCAGCAGTCAGGCCCTCTAATAAAACAATTCTTTTGCCCATCCACTACCAGTTATAGATAATTAAAGGAACGAATGGCAACTCATACAAACCTCAAATAATTTAAGATAACTCAAGTTCTAAGGTGGAGCATATGCCCGTTTGGACCCTAATACAACAACTAACAAAAGCAAGAATTCTACACGTCCCAAGGGTAAGACACACACTTGAACATCACACCACCACACATAAGATGTAGAGCGTACGCAGAACACATAGATTGGACATATACATGGTTTTTCGGATTAACATACAAGTTCAAGGTAACAAGTTCCTTTGATACACATGATTTGATTGTAGGAATCTAGTATACATGATTCCACAAATTGAGGAGTTAAGCATGAGAGTTTAAAGCAAGCAGGATCATTAATTAATTTCCATAAGGTTAACATGTAGCAATGACATACTCGAGAGACAAGGACCAACAAAAAACTTCAAAATAAAATCTCAACATAAGCATGTAGGGCAAACATAACTCAGATTTGTAAGTCAGTTTGTGACAAGCAGAAAGTATTTATAAGAAAACCTATTAAGAAATGAAAGGTCAACAATATCTAAAACTCTGCACAATAGCTTATTAGCATGCATGTATCTAATAATGAGAATTCAATTCTATAGCAAGTTCCATTATACATACAAGGGATAACAATAGGCATGAAACTGAGAAAACTAGCACTAGCAAGCATGACATGTAGAACAGTGTTGTGGCAACCACAATGGTAGTAATACATTCAACTATAGTACAATTTTGAAGCTTGCAAGTAGCATAGGATATACAGTCTCAAAGGTTCAGGATTCACATAGGCATGATCCTTTAAGAAAGTGAGCACGTTGAAAGTTGTATATATGAATGACTTAGCATAAAGAGGGAATAATACATTTGGAACAATTTATGGGAAAATATGAATTACTAGTTAGTTTTAACACAATAATCCAATGTAGAGTATGAAGATACACTCACCCTATGCATTGATCAAGTTTAGCATTCGAGCCATACAAACATACAAGGAGCAGGAATTACCTCAGTTAACTACTCATGATTCTAAGAGTAGAACCTAAATTGAATTAGGGAATTAAAATTGCAGAGAGACATTAAGGCAAACATGATTGAAAATAGAGGTAGCATAGTAGAAGGATCATAGAAGTTTAAGTAACATTTAAGAGGGCAAGAACTTTATTGCATTTAAAAAATAACAAGCTACCCATCTAGAAGCTTTGGACTTGGGTAATATCAAAACACATATAATTGTAGAAAAAACATCATCGAGACTGATAGTTAATAGAACATGTGTAATCATACAATAATAGAAATTTCATAAACAACATGAAAACTGAGCCAAACAATAGTGGCACACACAATTCACATAGGCACCATCATATAGGAGGGAAGTAATTTGAATTGTAAAAGTAAAGAACACTAACCAGTTGCAAAGATAAACGAGAAAAAGTGAGGAACTTAGAATATCACTAGCGATTCAGTAGCAGCTATTTAAGGAAGACGCTGAAAATCTCGAATCCCCAGTGTTTCAGAGTTCACAAGAGCCTCGAGAAGGGCTACGAGAAGTGCTTGCAACGGAGGAAGTTGTTTAATAGTATTATGGCCTTGGTTTTCAGCCAGCCAAAAATTTAATAGTTTCAGAAGTTGTTCGAGTATAATAGATTAAGTTAATGAGGGAAAGAGGAGAACAATGAGAGTAATAGAAGTAATAAGACCCGTCCAAAGGGGAGATTAGGGAAGGGTTATATAGTGGTAGAATCAAGAAAGTAAACATGGAAAAAAATTGATCAATTACAAAATAAGGAAAGAATGTCACATGGAATCAGTAATAGAATCGGTAAAAGGGAAAATCAAAATTTCAAACCCTACTTGAGTCCAATGGCCATGAATCTTGTCGGAAATGTGAGAATCATTCATTGCAGAGTACATATAGATGAAACATTGGCCAAATCTTTACAAAACTAGAGACAAATCAGGCTTGTCTTGTAGGTAGCATTTACCAAAGTTAGATAAATATTAAGTAACACCATGAATGCGTGAGTAGTAGCAGAATAAGGCAAAAGAATCACGGAAAGATTCCATATCGGGGCCTGATTCGAAGAGGACTTGAGGGTATGGCGGCTAGGGTCTCTTGTAGAAGAGTGGGAAAGTCCCTAGGGTTTAGGTTAAGGGGATATAAGGAAAGAGGAAGGTTATTAAGGGTCGTTGATCATCTGAGATCAACGGCCATAATCAAAGGGAAGTGGGGCGGGTCAGGAGATGAGTATAGGATAGTGGGCTGCTGGTACTGGGTAAGGGTATTGTCCAAGGTTTTTGGTCGGAAAATTAGTCCTATATTGATCTTATAATTAGATACACAAAAATTAGTTAAAAATAATTTATATAAATAATTTATATAAATAATTAATAGATAATAAAATATTACTTGTGCAATAAAATGATTGAATAATAACTTAACATTTATTATATTATAAAATGCTATTTTGGCTTGAATAATGTAATAAATATAATTATTCATAATATATAGGGTATTATTGCAAAATTGTGTAAACAACCTAAAAATACAAATATAACTATATAAAATGAAGTAAAAATATTATGAAACCTATACGTGGATAAAATGTAACGACCCGACCGGTCGTTTTGCGTATTATGACCCCGTTCCCCTAAATAAGACTTCCCATGGAGGCTTCTCGTGATTTATGACTTGTGGGGACTAGTGGTTCAGGACTTGGAAGTGTTTTGAGAAGTATAGGAACACTTGGTTCCTTAGGGTTGGCCTATTTGGCCGAGTTTGACTTCGGTCAACATTTAGAGAAAATGACCTCGGAATCGAGTTCCGACAAAGTCAGTAGCTTCATATGATGATTTTGGACTTGAGCGTATGTTCGGAATGGGTTTTCGATGACCCGGGAGCGTTTCGACGCCCAATATAGGAATAAGGATTTCCTTAAGTTTGAAATTTTGTTTGAAATGAGAATTTATTTTATCGAGGTCTGAATGTGATTCCGGTACCGGGAATAGTTCCGTTATGTCATTTATGACTTGTCTGCAAAATTTGATGTTATTCCGAGTTGTATAGGTCGGTCCGGCGCATCGATATAGAAATCAAGAACTTGAAGTTCTTAAAGTTATGGTGTTAGAAGTTTTCGGGTGTGATTTTGAGATTTTGCGTTGTTTTGGGCATTCTGAAGGCTCGAGCGAGTCCGTATTATGATTTAGGACTTGTTGGTATATTTGGACAGGGGCTCGGGTAGGCCCAGGTGCCTCCCGGACACCACACGAGGTCAAAACCCAGCAGAAATAGCTGTTGGTGCACCTGTTTCTGCTGTGACCACAGGTGCGGTTGCCCAGTCGCAGGTGCGGGACCGCTCCTGCGGTCCCAGCCTCGCAGGTGCGGGAATCTCGCAGGTGCGGATCCAATTCCGTAGGAGCGTAGCCGCAGGTGCGGTCTCTAGCTCCGCATGTGCGGGCCCAGTCCTTCTCGTCCAACTCTGCAGGTGCGAGCACCAGCTCGCAGGCGCGAGACCGCATGTGCGGTCCTCGAGGCGCAGGTGCGGAACCCCTGTATGCCAGGCAGTACATATTCTTTAAAATACGAGATCTCTTCATCTCTTTTCATTTCATACCTCCATTAGAGACTTGTGAGCTTTGGAAGAACACACCACGGCCTAGCTATTGCAGAGGTAAGTTAATTCCTCCCTATTACTAGTTTAATACATGAATTATTAATGGGATTAACTACTAGATCATTGAAAATCAAGAGTTGGGTAGTAACTTAGGGTTCTTGAGGGATTTTGATGAATTGCTCATTTATTGCTATGAAATCAAGTAGAAATCACATATTAACGATCCTTAGGTTTTGGGTGAGTGATTCCTTCGAGAATTTTCAGAATCCGAGCGCGCGGGCCCCGGGTTGAATTTTGGGAATTATTCAAGAATGACGATGTTGTTGAATAAATAGGATAATTTCCCCATATTGAGCATTCATTGATATAATTGTACGCCTTTTGGCTAGTTACGAGTCCTCGGTGTAGAGTTCGGAGTTTCGGGCGCATTCGCGGTCCGAGAGGTAGATTCGACACGAGGTGAGTCTCCTTTCTAACCTTGTAAGAGGGAATTGTCCCCCTAGGTGATTTAAATGCAATGTGTAATTTGGTTGGGGGCTACGTACGCACCCAGTGACGAGAGTCCGTACGTAGCAGCTATCATTGTTATGTCCGGGTAGTTAGGCCCACGACATGCCTTATATGCTTTATTGTAATGACTTATATGCTTCCTTGTAATGCCTTATATGCTTCCTTGTCATGCCTTATATGCTTCCTTGTAATGCCATATATGCTATGAGACTATGTTATGTATAGTATTGTTTCTTTGGGATGTTATGGAGATTGTTGATTTGAAAGGAATTGGTTATGGAAAGTGAGTTTTAAAAGTTATTGTGTGTGCATGTGACCGCTTCGCAATTTACATTCCGCGAGCGATGTGTGATTTCCCCCACTATCATGGGAGCTGGTCGTACGCCATGACGGATTGAAAGATGCATAAAGACACACTTATGGTTCGGGCCGTTCGACCCTCGGCAGTGCGCAAACATGACTATGGTAAGAATGCACTTATGGGACGGGCCGTTCGATCCTCGGCAGTGCATAGATATTATCCTTATGACTCCGGCCGATTGTCTTATTCCTGTGTGCGCATGACTATTTGGCACTGTTTCATGAATATTGACTTGTATTAGATATTTGGGGAAAGAAAGTGGCCATTGTTATTTGTTCCAGTATTTACTTGAATTCTTATGCTTTATATGTAACTGCTGCTTACTGTCTTACATGCCTACTGCTTTTCGTTATATCATGTCGCATATTATACTGTTGGAACTTAGTGAGTGTCGAGTCGACCTCTCGTCACTACTTCTTCGAGATTGGACGGGATACTCACTGGGTACATATTTATTTAATATGTACTCATACTGCACTTCTGTACTTAATTGTACAGGTTTTGAGGCCGGTGTTTCTGGTTATGAGACCGGAGCTAGATATCGACCGTAGCGGACCTAACTTCACGGTGAGCTTCTTCTTCTGGCGATTCCCCAGCAGCACCATGGAGTTTCATTTACTTTTGTTTCCCGTCTATTTATTCAGACAGTGGGATTGTACATTCTATCTTTTGGTTATCCTGTTAGTATGCCCGTGACACTCGTGACACTAGTTCCTGGCACACACGTAGTGCTTATGTGCGGGATTTTGGGCTGTATATATATATATATATATATATNATGCTCGTTTGTTGACTCACGCTTCTTTACAGCTATTTTATCTACCACTGAGTTATTATCTTACGATATCATGATTTAACTTGTTAAATTCAGTACATGGGTAAATAATTGAATCAAGTAAAAAGGAACACTTAGTGAAATTTATGTTGGCTTGCCTAACCCTGTTGTTGGGTGCCATCACGACCCCGATTAGGATTTTGGGTCGTGACATACAAATAATAAATTTAGATGATTAAATCATCACAAAATAAATCGAAAGGGTAATTAATAAATATTTGAACAATTTAAATGCAAGAAATCAACTTTAAAACATTAAAAAATTATGAAAGATTATTGAAAATACTTGTATGACTCTTGTAAATTATGTAATGATGCAAAAATTATATTTATAAAGTAGATATAATGTTTAAAAAATATGAGGGCAAAATTAGGTATCAACAACTGCCCCACTTTACCCGGAAATGATGAAAGAGTTGTCGGGTAAAGAAAAACGATGACAAATTTTGTCTGAAGTAAGTAAGGAATGACATATTTTGAAAAAGGGGGTCGAACCCTAGTTCTTGAGTTGCCTGCATATCCCTGGTGTTATGGGAATCTTGCCGTGTGTAGTTTTGGATCCACGACAAACAAAACTGATGGAGTTGTCAAGAAAGTGGTCATATGTTTCGAAAAAAGATCTTTTGGGTAGGATAGTGTCGTAAGTAGCAGATAATTTCAGGTGGAGCTATGAATGCTAATTTGAACATTGCGAATATTTAAGGTAAATGTTTGGGCGATTACGGGACAAAGAGTAAACAATTGCTGATTTCCGGCTACATTTGAGATAGTCAAAGGATGTGAACGTTGTGAACGGAAATAGGAGAAAAAATTGTTCCTGTTTGTAGAATGGTTACCTCCCGAGTTATATGCAAAACCTAAAACATGATGCACGCGAATATATGGGGTGATTGCGTAATTTTAACATAAATCAAATTATCTTTGGACCATGAGGGTTGTCTTCGGACGATTAGGATGATGTCCTTAGACCATGATGTCCTGGGACATGACGCGCATGATAAGGGATCCTTAGACCATGGCATGTTGTCTTCAAGTTGTGAGGATGGTGCCTTGGACAATGATGCCTTCGGACAATGTGGAGATGTTTTAGCCTATGAAATATAAGTATATGGTAATATCAATCGCTTGATAAAGGAAACAAGTGATGCTTAGTCATATGCGAGAACGAGACGAGACAAGGCTTAGTATCGTAAGGAATGAGGGTAATGTTTTAACCCAATGTAAATAGTAGAGTCAATGCTTAATCTCTTGCAAGGAAAGGCATTGCTTAGCCTTATATAATGGTGAGGCAGTGATTAGCCTTACGCAATGGTGAGGCAGTGATTAACCTTATGCAATAGTGAGACAGTGATTAGCCTTATGGAGTGTGGAGGCAGTGCTTAGCCTCATGCAAGGAATTAGGACAATGCTTACTCTCATGCAAGGAAAGACAGTGCTTAGCCTTATACAGTAATGGAGGCGATGCTTAGCCTCATGCAAGGTAAGGGCAGTGTATCGCCCTATGCAAGAAGTAGAAACAATGCTTAGTCTCATGTGAAGAAAGGTAGTTCTTGGCCTTATGCAGTAATAGAGGTAGTGCTTAGTCTCATGCAGAGAAAATGTGGTGCTTAGCCTTATGCAATATGGAGGCAGTGCTTTGCCTTATGAAAGGAATGGAGACAATGCTTAGTCTCATTCAAGGAAAAGCGATGCTTAAACTTATGCAATATGAAGGCAGTGCTTATCCTAATGCAAGGAATGGAGAAGGCAACACTTAACCCTATGCAAGAGGAGAAATTATTAAATGCGAGAGGGAAAAGTATTTCTTAGCTTAACGTGTTTGCATTTGGCGACTTCTATTGGTGTGAAGATAATGATTATGTTGTAAGTATATATTTGAGGACGTTAGTTCGTGCTCTCGGTACCTTGCTTTGACTTTGCTCTTGTCTTGAGGTTCTGCTTAAGTCACCCCGGGTAACGTCTAGCTACTATAAGAAAAATTGTAATTTTCATAAACATGCATTTGTGATAAATTATTATGTAGTTGTTTGAAATATGTGATAATGCATGAGAGCAAATAATTTGTTGAATTGATGATTTTGACACGCTTTTGAGACAATCCAAACTCCTTAACTCAGAATTTTGAGGATCCTCCTCAAAGTTCTTCCCCAGATTAAATGCATACTTCTAGTGACACATTCCTTGGTGATTCTTGACATGGTGAGATCGGGAAATCACGAGTTCGTGCCCCAGTTACTGACCATATGGGGGAGGGGGAGGGGAATGCCGATTTTATGATGATGTGACCAAACCCACATGGCTACCAACGTATCCCCTCTTAAATGGGAATCGGGTAAAGCGTAATCCAGTTACATCAAATAGAAAGTGAAAACATAGTCTTAACCATAATATCTCTTGACCGCATCAAATTGATGGGTTCTGTCCAAGTCTCTCCTTCCAATTATGCAAGTATAAGTACTCCTTGTGTTAATATGCGAACCATGTAAAGTCCTTGTAAGTTGGGCGAGAATTTACCCTTTGCTTCATCTTGATGTGAGAAGATCCGTTTCATTACCAATTGCCCCAGTGTGAATTGCCTTGACTTAACCTTTTTATTGAAAGCACTTTCCATTTTATTTTGACACAATGCGTTCATTCTTTTTCCATCAATGAGAGCTAGTTGTTCATACCAGTTGCGTACACTTTCTGCGTCGCTAAGCTCGGCTTCCTGTATGATTGTTAAGGAAGGGACCTCGTCTTCGGCAAGAATAACAACTTCAATACCGTAAAACACTATATAGGGAGTTTCCCCAATTGATGTACGAACTTTGGTTGGATACCCGAGTAAAGCAAATGGTAGCTTTTGGTGCCTTTTCTTGTAGTTGTCCACCATTTTCCTTAATATCTTCCTGATGTTCTCGTTGGCGGCCCCTACGACTCCATTTATTTGTGGCCTATATGCTGTAGAATTTCGATACTTGATCTTGAATGTTTCACACATAGCTTTCATCAAGTCACTTTTGAGATTGGCGGCATTATTAGTAATGATTGATCCATGTACTACAAATCGACAAACAATTCGGTTCCGAAAGAAATCTGCTACGACCTTCTTAGTTACAACCTTATAGGATGTTTCTTCAACTCATTTTGTGAAGTAATCTATAGCCACCAGAATGAACCTATGTCTATTTGGATCAGCGGGTTTGATTATTCTGAGGACATCCATGCCCTAAGCAGAGAAAAGCCAGGGCGAACTCGTTGCATTGAGTTCGTTGGGCGGCACTCGTATCATATCAGCATGTATTTGGCTTTGGTGACACCTTTGAACATATTTGATGCAGCCTGTCTCAAACATCATTCAGAAATACCCTGCTCTTAATATCTTTTTGGCCAAAACGAAACAATTCATGTGAGGTCTGCAAGTTCCATCACGTATTTCTTTGGGCAATCTAGATGCATCCTTGTCATCGACACATCACAATAATCCTAAATCAGGAGTCATTTTATAAGAATTCCTCCGCTTTGAAAGAAATGGTTGGCCAATCTTCGAAGCGTGCGCTTCTGAGTGTGTGTAGCGTGCTCTGGATATTCTCCCTTTTCCAAGTATTCCTTGATGTTGTGGAACCACGAATTTTCGTCAATCTCTTCTTCAACATGAGCACAATAAGCTAGCTTCTTATGAATTCCTATTGGGATAGGATCGATGAAATTCTTATCCGGTATCATGGAAGACAAAGTGGCTAATGCATCTGCAAACTCATTATGAATCCTTGGAACATGTTTGAACTATTTCTTTGTGAACCTCTTGATCACCTCTTGTACACAATGCAAGTATAACAATATTTTGGTGTTATTAGTAGCCCATTCTCCTAGAACCTGGTTTACCAATAGATCTGAATATCCGATTACGAGCAATTCCTGAATGTTCATGTTAATGGCCAACCTGAGTCCCAAGATGCAAGTCTCATATTCCTCCATATTGTTGGTGCATAGGAACCCGATTTTTGTAGATACCGGATAGTTTTTACCGGTTTCTGATACTATGATAGCTCTGATACCTACTCTTGTGAAGTTTGTTGCTTTGTCGAAGAACATCCTCCAACTGTCGATGCTTCAGTAATATCTTCCCGTACCAATGATACATATTCGTCCGAAAAATATGTTTTCAATGGTTCGTATTATCCGTATATGGGATTATATGCCAAGTGATCCGTTAATGCTTGCCCTCTCACTGCCTTCTGAGTAACATATAGACGATTTCAGACTCACTTAACAATATCTGCCACTTTGCTAACTTACCGGTAGGCATGGGTTTCTGAAAGGTGTATTTTAGCGGATCACTTCTTGATATGAGATATGTAGTGTACGCACAAAAATAATGTCTCCACTTCTGTCTATCCATGTCAAAGCACAGCAGGTGCATTCCAACAAAGAGTACCATTCTTCGTAAGGCGTGAACTTCTTTCTCAGATAATATATTGCCTTCTCCTTCCTTCTTGCTTCATCATGTTGTCCTAGAACGCAACAAAAGGCCCTATCCAACATATACATATAAAGCATCAGAGGTCTTCGTGGTTCTGGTGGGACCAACACGGGTGGTTTACATAAATACTCCTTGATTTTGTCGAAGTCTTTCTGAAATTCTTCAGTCCAACTTGTTGCAGCATGTTTCCTCAGTATTCTGAAGATTGGCTCATATATCACGTTGATTGTGCTACAAAGCAGCTGATATAATTAAGGCGCCCTAGAAAACTCATCACATCTTTCTTATTCTTTAGAGGTGGGAAGTCCTTGATAGCTTTTATTTTTGTCTGGTCTAGCACAATACCTCGACTTCTGACGATGAAACCTAACAAATTTACAGCAGGGACTCCGAAGGCACATTTTACAAGGTTCAACTTCAAGTTGTATTTTCAAAGCCGATCAGAAAATTTCTTCAGGTTTGTTATGTGATCCGATTTCCTTTTAGATTTGATGATAACATCATCCACGTACACCTCTATTTCCTAGTGTATCATGTTGTGGAAGATAGTCGTCATGGCCCTTATGTGGGTGGCCTCAACATTCTTCAAACAAGATTACATTATTTTTAACAATATATTCCCCATGGTGTGATAAAGAAGGTCCTTTTGGAATCCTCTTCATCTATCCAAATCTGATGGTATCTTGCGAAGCAATCCACAAAGGATTGGAGTTCATGCTTGGCGCGGTTGTCAATAAGTATGTGTGTGTTGGGCTACAAGAAATCATCCCTAGGACTTTCTTTTCTCAGATCTCGGTAATCGATACATACTCTAACTTTTCCATCTTTCTTTAAAACATGCACAATTTTGGCTAACCAGGTCGGGTATTCGACCACTCGGAGAACCTTGGATTTTATTTGCTTGGTGACCTCCTCTTTTATCTTCAAACTCATATCTGACTTGAACTTTCTGAGCTTCAGCTTTACCGCTAGACACATGAGATTGATGGGTAACTTGTGAGGTACTATGGATGTGCTTAAACCAATGACATCATCGTAGGACCATGTGCCACATAATTCGTTAGATACCTGATATACTATTCTTATTCTGACGGTGATAGATGAATGCTTATACGAGTTTCCTTGATCGTCTCTGGATCCCCTAAATTAACGACCTCGGTTTCCTACAAATTAGACTTCGGTCTGTTTTCAAAATTCTCTACATCTTTGCAATTTCATCAGGTATTACATCATCTTCCAGATCTTCCGAATCACTGTCATCATGATATGTAATAATTATGCGGAAAAGAATGTAGAAAAATAATAAATATGAAAAACAATAATTCATTAATAAAACTTTAAAATGTCAACAAGTATGACTCGTTGTCTTGAGTAATTATTTTGAAACAAAATACTGAAATGTCTTAAATGCTCAAAACAGTTTGGAAATAAGTCATGCTAATTTTTCAGGCTACCCAGGAACTTGGCGAGCTCGGGATGACGCAACGATCCAGTTCTTGAGAACAAATCCCTCTTCCATTGTATGAATGGTAAGGTCTTCCTCCTACTCACCAATTGCACAACAAACCATGTCTTTTAGTCAAGAAATAGTGTCACTACCCAATTATTCCCCTAAGTGAGTTGTCATGACGACACCTATTCTCTACGACTAGGTAAACCTAACACTTTGAAGAAATGCAAAAGAATCATGAACAGTAACTACTAACAGTAACAAATATCTAATAAGCAACTAAATGCCACTCAGCATATACAATTGTCACTTCTGAAATGTACAATAAAACATTCCCAAAACCCGAAAGACTATAAGTCAAAAACTACTAAGGAATCTTAACTGATCTATACATCATTTCTACAGAAAGAAGAGAAAATGAACATAAGGGGGTAGAAGGGGGACTCCGAGGATATGCCGGCGCAGGCACATGTACCTTGAAGTCTCCAATAAGCAACAATGGTTGCACTAGCGACGAGGCTGGTAAGAAATACCTGGATCTGCACACGAACAATATGTGTAGGAAAGGGTGTGAGTAAACCATAATGATACCCAGTAAGTGCCAAGCCTAACCTCGGACAAGTAGTGATGAGGTCAGGTCAGGACCCTACTGGTATATATATATATATATATAACAACAACAACACAGTATTCAACAATGCAACAGGGAATCTCCCGAGATACTGTATTGTAGTCAAACGTAAATGTGAAGGGAGATCACCTGGTATACTATTCCGTAGTCCCAAAGTAAATATTCACCCAAACAACTGAATTCAATAGATATGGCACAAAATCTTACAGTTCAACCTAAGTACAAGTTAAGGAAAGATAGCAAAATTCACTAAACATGCTGCACATAGTTCATGTAAATAGTTAAGGCAAGTAGGCATGCTATTGTAGTATAGACGGATACTACACATGTGGATGAAACTCAAATAAGAAGGAAAAACAAGGAATATATTAGTATAAAATTGGTTTCATTACAACAATTAGCCCGTGCACATACTCGTCACCTCACGTACACGGAGCTCACATATTAAAATAGTACCAATCCGAAGGGGAGTTCCCCCACACAAGGTTAGGCAAGCCTCTTACCTCAAACCAAGCCCAAACCAATCCAAAATAATTCTCTTTCCATGAGTATCCGACTCCGAATGGCCCAAATCTAGCCAAAACCAATTACATAACATAAATATAACTACGAGAAACTAATCTAACGAACAAAATCAAAGTGAAAACAAGAAATTGGAAAAATCACTCAAAAGCATTCCTGGGCCCATGTCTCGGTATCGGGTAGAAGTCACAATTTATGAACACCCATTCACTCACGAGTATAACCGTACCAAATTTGTTCAAATCTGATACCAAAACCCGGTCAAAACCTCAAATTCGTCCTAAGAACTTTTCTCAAATTTTCCCTAATTTTCCACCCCAACCACTAATTAAATGATGAAATTAACCATAGATTAGTTGAACATGAGCATAAAGAAGTTAGGAATCGTTACCCCCAAGTTTCCTCTTAAAATCATTAAAAGAATCGCAAATTTCCAAGCTCCGAAATCCAAAAATGAAGAATGAATTTCAAACCCTCGAACTCTCTTTTCTGCCCAACGAACTCGCTTCTGCGAGCCCATAACCACACATGCGGGAAAAGCATCGCAGGTAGGATAATCACTTAAGGAGGCTAAGGCCACATCTGTGGCAAAGAGGCCGCACCTGCGGAGCACTGTCCTCTTCTACGGTCATTCACCGCTCCTGCGGTTCCAAAAATGCATTTGTGGGCATCGCAGATGTTGAAGCACCCTCGCACCTGTGATCCCCGGTCAGACCTTTAATTTCTGCTTCTTCTCTTTGAGCGTCGCACGTGCGATCCCGCACCTTCAATCTCCCCACTGCAGGTGCGAAAACACCAGAAACCAGCAATTTTAGAATTCTCCTAAGTCCAATATTTTTCTCCCTTAAGCATCCGAAACACCCCCGAGGCCCTCGGGACCTCAACCAAACATATCAACTCATCCTAAAACACCGTACGAACTGAGTCAAACTTTCGAATCACTCAAAATAACATCAAAACACCAATTTCACACAGATTCAAGCCTGGTGAACTTTGAAATTTCTAAATTCTATAAACGATGTCGAAGCATATTAAATCACGTGAGAATGACCTCAAACTTTACACACATGTCAAAAATAACACCACAAACCTACATCAACTTCTAGAAATCCATTCCGAACCCGATATCAAAATTTCCACTTCCGACAAAAATTGCCAGAATTCCAACTTCTACCAATTCAGGACTAATTCTACTACAGACCTCCAAGTCACATTCCGGATACATTACTAAGTCCAAAACCACCTAACGGAGCTAACATAACTATAAAGATTCAAATCCGAGGTCGTTTACACATAAGTCGACATCTGGTCGACGTTTTCTAACTTAAGCTTCCAATTAAGAGACTAAGTGTCTCAATTCACTATGAAACCCAAAATGAAACCTCTGGCAAGCCACAATAGCAGAAATAGATACGGGAGAAAAAGTTAATAAGGGATCGGACTATAACTCTCAAAGCCTGAACGTCCCGTAATACCGTTTTGTAGTCCAAAGTAAATATGCAAGACATGGGGATCTCTCAATATATCGTTCCGTAGTCCCAAAATAAATATGCAGTACAAGAGGACCTCCCTGAATACCGTTCCTTAGTCCCAAAGTAAATATGCGCCAAACAAATGAATCCAATGGTTATGGAACGAAATCTTATAGTTCAACCTCAGTACAAGTTAAGGAAAGGCATGAAAATCAAGTAAACATGCCGCACATAGTTAAGGTAAACAATTAAGGCAGGTAGGCATGCTATTCTAGTCTAGCACGATACTACACATGCTGATGAAACTCAAATAAGAAGGAAAAACATGGCATATCTTAGTAGAAAATGGGTTTTACCACAATTAGTCCGTGTACGTACTCGTCACCTCACGTACACGACGCTCACATATCAAAACAATACCAATCCTAAGGGGAGTTCGCCCACAAAAGGTTAGGCAAACCACTTACCTCGAACCAAGCCCAAATTAATCTGAAATAATTCGCTTTCCACGAATATACGACCCCAAATGGCCCAAATCTAGCCAAAACCAATTACATATCATAAATATAACTATAAGAAACTAATCTAACGAACGGAATCAAAGTGAAAGTAAAAAGTTGGAAAAATCGCTCAAAAGCCTCCCTAGACACATGTCTCGGAATCGGGTAGAAGTCACAAATTAGGAATACCTCGGTTTTTGGTCTTAATCAAAATAGGTCAAGGGCGCGGCAAGAAAGGGATTGGATAAAGACTGGTTCCAGTAGGGGACGTTTATGCCATTACTACATGATAGTTGGAAGAAAATGCATAGGAGTTGTTAAAAGGTCCTATGCCCATCCGGTAGAACTAGACGATCTCGCTTTCGGCATAGCCAATTCAAAAAGGCACTCACGAGTCTAACCATACCAAATATGTTCAAATCCGATACCAAAATCCCGGTCAAAACCTCAAAATTTGTCCTAAGAACCTTTCTCAAAATTTCCCCAATATTCCAACCCGATCACTAATTAAATGATGAATTTAACCATAGATTAGTGGAATATGACCATAAAGGAGTTAGGAATATTTACCCCCAAGTTTCCTCTGAAAATCCTTCAAAGAATCGCAAATTTTTTAGCTCTCAAGTCCAAAAATAAAGATGCATTTCAAACACTCGAACTCTCTTTTCTGCCCAGCGAACTCGCTTTTGCGAGCCCAGAACCGCAGCTGCGGGAAAAGCGTTGCAGGTGCACAAATTACTTAAACGCATCTGTGACAAGGAGGCCCACCTGCGCGTGCGCGCATGCGGAGCACTGTCCGCTTCTACGTTCATTCGCCGAAAATGCATCTGCGGGCATCGCAGATGCGGAAGCACCCCCGCACCTGTGATCCCTAGCCAGACCTCAAGTTTCAGCCTCTACTCTTTGAGCGCCGCATGTGCGATCCCGCACCTGCGGTCTCGCCACCGCAGGTTAAGAAACACCAGAAACCAACAACTTTAGAATTCTCCTAAGTCAAATATTTTCCTCCATTAAGCATCCAAAACACACCCGAGGCCCCCGGGAGTTCAACAAAACATATCAACCAATCCTGAAACACAAAATGAACTTAGTCGAACCTTTGAATCCCTCAAAATAGCATCAAAACACAAATTTCACACGGGTTCAAGCCTAATGAAGTTTGAAATTTCTAAATTCTATAAATCACTTCGAAACATATCAAATCACGTCTGAATGACCTCAAATTTTACACAAGTCAAAAATGACACTAAGAACGTACTTCAACTTCCATAAATTATTCCGAACCTGATATCAAAATTTCCACTCCCGGCCAAAATCGCCAAAGTTCCAACTTTCGCCAACTCAAACGTAATTCTACTACGGCCCTCCATGTCGTCATCCGGTCGACTTTTCCTAACTTAAGCTTCCAATTGAGAGACTAAGTGTCTCGATTCACTGCGAAAACCAAAACGAACTCTCCCGGCAAGTAACAGTAGCAAAAATAGATACAGGGAAAACACTTAATAGCGGATAGGGGCTATAAATCGCAAGACGACCGGCCGGGTCTTCACAAATAGCTTTCTCATATCGGCCAAAATCTCATCTTCCTCGGATCCCCACATCATGTCAGCTTACTGGAATGTCTGGTGCAAAGGTGGTATGGGTTGTTCTAGCGAAGAGTAATCGGCGCGCCAAGGCTGTTTCCAATTATGATATTTTTGCATAGTATCTTCATAATCGAGTCCAAAAGTCATGCCATGATACTATGGTTATCAGGGTTTAGTGATCCCCTAAAGTTTTTTCCCGAGACCCTTGCCTAGTTCATATCTCGTCCACAGCAATATGATTTCTATCTTGTTGCTCCACAATTGATCCTTTTCAATTACGTTAACCCGTTCAATTCGATGATATGTTTCTCCACCTAACTTCCTCCTATATTTGATGACTGGAATGGTCTGATTGGTGTAGCAGGGGTTTCTTTCATCCCCATGAATGATCAAACTTCACAGCCTAGAGTAGAGTAGAAGCCACTACCCCAGCTATATGTATCCACGGCCGTCCCAACAATAGGTTGTAAGTAGTCGAGATATCTAGCACTTGGAACTAAACATCAAACCAAGTCGGACCCATCTGTAGATCAAGTTTGATTTCTTCGATAGTGTCTCTCTGAGATCCATCGAGCGCCTTCACATTTGGCCCTTACCTAATCTCTTTAGAGTGGTCAGTGGACATATGTTCAGACTCAAACCTCCATCTATCAGGACCCTAACAATGAAACTATTCTCGAATTGCACGATGATGTGAAACACTTGTTGTGACTCAGTCTTTTTGTTGGTAACTCATCTTAGTGGAATGTGATTTTGTGGCTCTCCAATACATGTTCGAACATGTTAGCCATCTCTCCACTAGTGATGTCGGCGGGTACATAAGCTCACTTAACACCTTCATTAAAGCATTCTTGTGCACGCCTGAGTTTTGCAATAGTGATAAGATGGATATCTGAACAGAATTGTTTAATTCAGAATCAATCAAATCTCCCCAAGTAGGATTCGAACCTACGACCAATCGGTTATTAACCGACTGCAGACAAAGTCAAAACGCAACATCCTTTGCCCCATACATCACCTCCACCCCCTAAAGTATTAAAGTAAAGAAGAGATATTTGGGGTCTAATTTTCTTTCTATCTGATAGGACAAATCTTGTTTAAGTGGCTAACAGTAGAGTATTCCCTTTCTTGTATCTTCCTCCAAAGATTGTCAGTGCTAGTGTGAACGACATGAGGCATAGGTGTAACTTCCTTGCTTGTTCCTCCTAGATTCTCAAGTGTGTAAACTCTGCCAATTGTAGTCATACCTTGCGCGACATGTGTTTCTTCCATTTTGGATATTCCCTTTCTTCTTGCTTCAGCAACATAATCCCACGGGACGACATCAAACTTGTAAGATAGTGTGGAAGCCATCACCATAGTGAAGGGTGTAGTTACCTCAACTTCAAATGGTGCCTGAGTTTGTACCATAACTGGCGTGATGGTGACCACAGATGTTTTAGGAGCGTCTCCCTCTCGAATAAGTCTAATGGACCCTTCCTAATCCTATTCCTCAACAGTTTCTATCACATTCACTCTCTCACCTCTATGATCCAGGAGAGGGTTGTTGCAAACATTCGATGCAACTTTCTTTGCTTTTATAACCTTATTGTCGATCATCGTCCGAACCTTATCTGTCAACGTGCGACATTCCTCAATGGTATGACCCTTCATGCCTGATTGATCAGCACGTGTTTGTTGGGGTTGATCCATTGGGAAGGAGTTTCTACAACAACATCAGGAATAAGGGTGACGTAGCTAGCTGCCTTCAGTCTCTCGCATAGTTGGGTTATGGGTTCAATAATTGGGGTGTATTGTCTAGGAAGTGTGTGGTCAAAATTTGAACGTGGCTTTGGGTAGTTTTTGTGGGCGGATGAAGGTGAATGGTAATATGCAGGTTGAGTGTTGTAGGTATGGTAGGTGGCGACAAGGTATTGGTATTTTGGGGGTGAGGGTTGATATGTGGGTGGAGGTGTTTAGCATGTGAGGGGAGACTTAGAGCCCTGGGCTACCATCATAGCACCCACTTCTTATTTCTTCGAAATACCTCCTGATTATAAAGCTTTATTCTTGGCTTACAGCGCCTCAAAATTAGTCACCATCCCCCTCTTCATTACTTCTTTTATCCTCTCTCTCCCAACTTGATGATGTCCGAGAACTTGTGATTTTCGATGACCATAAGGCTTTCATAATACTGCGGATCTTGAGCACCACAAAGAACCTTTTCATTTGTTCTTCTTCAAGTGCTAGCCTTACCTTTGCTTCCTCTGATCTTGTAATTTCCCGTAAAAGTTTTCCTTAAAACCGGGGTTTCGTGGTGTCGGGTTAGGCATAGGTGTTAATCACGATTTGGAATTTCAGGTTTGAACAGTGCGCTGGGGAGTTGAAGGAAAATGTTTTTTGCATAGTTGGGCAGTTCTGCGGCCCATTATGCGGCTGCATTATCACTCTGCAGACCAATTTTGATGTCATTTTTTTGGCCAATTATGCGACCACATAACGATTTCGTGAGTCGCACTATGATTACATAATCAGCCTTGGAATTTTGTTGAGGGAGGTTCTGCGGCGCATTATGAGATCGCAGAACAGGTCTACGGGGCGCATAACGGCCGCAGAGTGAAGCAGGCCAACAAAGTTCCGGAGGCCATTTTTCGCTGCCATTTCGCAGAACGCAGAACCATTATGTGGTCGCATATGCGACCGTAGATCATGTCCCGGGGCTTCATTTTTGGGTTTTTATAACCCGATCCTACTTCGTTAAAACATATGCCATAGTCCATTTTGAGCAAAAATCTAATACTTTTTGAGTGAGAAAGAGAGCTTAGAGTGGACGAGTGACCTTCAACCTATTATCCATCAATTCTTGCTCAATCATTGAAGATTAACAATGAAAGTCTTCATCCTAAAAAGGGAGTAATTTGCAAGACAATTCTTGGGTATGGGAGTTGTTATCTTGCATGCATGTGTTATCAAAGATGTAGAAAGGTTGTCAACTAAAACTTATAGAGAATGGGTTGAGGGATGATGTAATCTTTCATAAAAGGGCCTTAAAAACCTTAATGCACACCTAATGCTTGATAATCTGCTCAAATGAGCTAGAATCTTGATCACCTTCGTAATTTTTGGTTCAACTTGTTATATTTCTAAAATAGATTGAAGTTGTTAAGAATATCGGAACATTTTAGAGTTTAAGGAAGCTCAATTGAGGTATGTTGACTCAACCCCATTCTTATAATTTAATTCCACGACATTCATGTAAGCTATGTAAAACCATAGTTAATCATTATAAAATTGTTATCCTGAGTAATCTTGTGTTGAACGATATATGTTCGATATGTGTTACAAATGCTTTTGTTCATGATATGTTATATTTTGAGGATATATTCGAAGTATGGACTGTGTGTGTGTTAAAAATGTTACGATTTCAAGTCATGCTTGAGTGAAGGTTGTCATGCCAAATTATGTGAAAAATCTCTACATGTCTAAGACTCTTAATTGGTCTCATGTGTACCTAAAAGCCTCGAATTTAAAAGTCATGTTGTCGATAATGATGATGGTTTGTGGAAATGAAAATAGGAGCATGAGATATGAAGCGCGGCCAAGTGCCAAAAATGATATTAAAATGATGGCCATAAGTGCCTATGAATTGAATAAATGTAAAGAAAGTATGACGTGCGATGAATGACAGAAAAGATAATGTCTTGGGTGAGACGGCCTAGCCCGTCGGGACGTGATCGGTCGCCATGCCGCACACATGGTGGTGATTGTGCTGGAAATTATGATTTTGGTTAATGTCTCAAATGAGGCGGCCTAGTCGATCGGACCGTGATCGAAATCCGTGTAGAAGTATGGTGGTATTGTGAATAATGGTGTATCGGAATTAAAGATCTCCCTACCTAAAAACATGGAAATTTACTTGAAAACTTATGGTGTTCGTAACTTGATGTTTTGGTAATTTTGGAGGATTCTATTGATATCATGAATTTCTTCCGTGTGTTATTATTAGTTCTATTTAAATGGTGTTTGGTTGTACATACTGGTACTAACATCCCTTTTGCCGGGTGCGCTGCATCTTTAACATATGCAGGTGGTTCCACAGTAGGTAGCATTGACTAGTGATAACAGTACAACTTCCTCCCAACAGACTTGGTGAGCCCCACTTTATTTCAGGGTCATGTATCTTTTGTAGATTTTGTTATCATGTTTTGAGGTATATCTTGAGCCTTGTTGCTGGCACTATCATTGTACTCCTTTGTATCTTTTATAGGCCCCGTAGACATTGTGTGGGTTGTTGGGAAAGGTCAAATAATTCATGTTTATGTTTGAATCACTTTTTCCAATTTAGCCTGTAAAAGGTGTGTATTTTCATATATTAATAATGAGGAAACTAATGGA
>ML296729.1:1080-19818 GCA_005239495.1 Nicotiana undulata
CAGCATGGATGAACCAGGTTCATCCTGTTAAAATCTTTAATTTGCCTCAATTTACAAAGATAGAGAAACATCATTAGCAACTAGGGAATCATATTAATACATGGCAAAAGAGTATGACAATAAAAACATGATATTGAGCAATGATTAATCTGATTAAGTACCTAATTAGAATTTTTTAGCCAAATTTTTTTTTCTTTCATTTTTTGTTCTTCACTTAGGTGATCTTAATCATCCTAATTCAAGCCTGTTTCTCTCAAAATGCTCCCTACTCAGTGCTTTAGTAAAGGTATCTGCAATTTGTTGATCAGTAGCACAAAATTCAATTGAGATCATTCCCTTTTCATAGTTGTCCCTAAGGAAGTGGTGTCTAACATCTATGTGCTTAGTTCTCTTATGATGAACCGGGTTCTTGTTCATGCTAATTGCACTAGTGTTATCACAGAAAATAGGAATGCATCCCACATCTATACCAAAGTCCATGAGTTGTTGCTTAATCCACAGCAACTGAGCACAGCAAGAGGTTGCTGCCACATATTCAGCCTCAACAGTAGACAAAGCTACTGAATTATGTTTCTTGGTGGCCCAAGACACAAGGCAGGAGCCCAAGAAGTGAGCCATGCCTGAAGTACTTTTCCTGTCAACCAGGAAACCTGCATAATCAGCATCAGCATATCCTACAAGGTCGAAATTACTACCTTTAGGATACCAAAGGCACAAATCAGTGGTGCCTTTCAAATATCTAAAAATTCTCTTCACTGCAGTGAGGTGAGATTCCTTTGGATTTGCCTGAAACCTAGCACACAGTTCCACACTGAACACAATATCAGGTCTGCTGGCAGTGAGATATAATAGAGACCCAATCATCCCTCTGTATAGCTTCTGATCAACGGATGAACCAGGTTAATCCACATCTAATTTTGTAGCTGTGGCTATGGGAGTGTCTTTTTGCTTTGAGTCCTCCATTTTAAACTTCTTCAGTAGTTCTTTCACATACTTTTGTTGATGGATCATTGTTCCATTTGAGTTTTGCTTGATTTGCAAGCCTAAGAAGAAGTTCAGCTCACCCATCATGCTCATCTCAAACTCGCTCCCCATAAGTGTAGCAAATTCCTTACTCAGTTTTTCAGTAGTTGCCCCAAATATAATATCATCCACATATATTTGCACAACCATGAGTTCTTTACCCTTTTCCTTTAAGAACAAGATGCTGTCAATTTTGCCTCGTTTGTACCCATGTTCTAACAGGAATTTTGATAGCCGCTCATACCATGCTCTAGGTGCTTGTTTGAGACCATAGAGAGCCTTGTCAAGTTTGTATACGTGGTTTGGTGACTCCTTGCTTTCAAAACCTGGATGTTGTTTTACAAATACATCTTCCTTCAAATAACCATTGAGATAGGCACTCTTAACATCCATCTGATGGAGAGTGAATTCCATATATGCAGAAAATGCTATAAGAAGTCTGATTGCCTCCAGTCTAGCCACAGGGGCAAAGGTCTCATCATAGTCAATTCCCTCTTCTTGACTATACCCTTGAACAACCAGTATGGCCTTGTTTCTTGTAACAGTTCCATCCTCATCGAGCTTGTTCCTGAAGACCCACTTTGTACCAATCACAAATCTGTCTAGTGGCCTGGGTGACAAGTGCCATACTTGACTTCTTTCAAACTAATTCAGCTCCCCTTGCATGGCATTTACCCAATCAGCATCTTGTAGGGCTTCACCAATGTTCTTTGGTTCGATTAAGGATAGAAAGGCATCAAACGCACACAGATTTTTCAAGGAAGCTCTTGTTTTGATTCCAGGTGACAAATCTGTTATGATGTTCTTAAGAGGGTGAGAACTTTGATATCTCTGTGGTTTGAGTACTAGTAGTTTACTTCTGGATAGTTCCATGTTGTTTTGTTGTTGTGGAACAGGATCAGGGCTAGGATTCACATGTTGAGTTCCCCCTGTCATGTTGCTTGGGTTAGTTGGACCTGGTCCATCACCTGTTCCATCTTCCATGGCTGCTTCAACGTGTTCACTGCTTCTCACCAGTCCAAGCTCCTCATCTTCTGGTTCTTGTCTCTCATAAAGAGTGTTCGTTTCATCAAAGACAACATGCACACTCTCTTCTACACACATAGTTCTTTTATTGTACACTTTATAGGCTTTACTATGTGATGAATATCTCAAGAATACTCCCTCGTCACTTTTGGAATCAAATTTACCTAAGGAATCTTTGCCATTATTGTGCACATAGTATTTACATCCGAAAGCCCTTTGATGGGATATGTTGGGCTTTCTCCCTTTAAGTAATTCATAGGGAGTTTTCTCTACCAATGGCCTGGTCATGCATCTATTGATTATATAGAAAGCAGTGTTTATTGCTTCTGCCCAGAAGCTGTGTGGTAGTTTGCTAGAAAGAAGCATAGTTCTTGCCATGTCTTCAAGAGTTCTATTCTTTATTTCCACAACCCCATTTTGTTGTGGGGTTCTAGGGGCAGAAAAGTTGTGATTGATACCATGTTCATCACAGATCTCAGCAAACTTAGCATTTTCAAATTCAGTACCATGGTCAGATCTTATTGATGCTAGTTGATGTCCTAACTGATTTTGAGTTTTCTTAACAAATGCGATGAACATATCATATGCTTCATCCTTAGATGCCAGAAATAAGGTCCACATGAACCTTGAGTAATCATAAACTAATACCATCACATATTTCTTACCACCTCTGCTCAGAGTTCTCATTGGATCACACAGATCCAGATGAATCAGTTCCAACGTCCTGGTGGTACTGACCATTTTCTTACTTTTGAATGAGGATCTTACCTGCTTCCCCCTTGCACATGCCTCACAAACTTTGTCTTCCTTGAACTTAATGTTAGGGAGTCCCACCACTAAGTCCTTAGAGACTAATTTGTTAAGCTGATTTAGACTTGCATGTCCAAGTCGTTTGTGCCAAAGGAGGGGATCACTGTCCAAAACACTTAAGCAAGTGAGTTCATTTTCAGACAGTGTGGACAAGTCTATGACATAGATATTATTCATTCTCTTTCCCTGCAAAACAATCTTGTCAGTAAGCAAGTTAATCACAAAACATTTTGTGGAAGTGAAAGCAACCAGGTTACCTCTGTCACACAATTGTGACACACTGATCAGGCTATATTTCAAGCCATCTATCAAGTACACATGTTCGATGGAACGTGTGTCATCCTTATCTACTTTGCCAACCCCTATAATTTCACCTTTCTTTCCATTTCCAAAGGAGACATTTCCTCCTTTGAGGTTTTCAAGTGAAAGGAACTGTTCCTTGTTCCCTGTCATATGTTTTGAGCAGCCACTATCCAAAAACCAAATTTGGCTGCTTCCTCTCGCTTGTACATGTGGTTCTTCATCAGATTCTCCAATTTCCATGAGCGCCTGATATTCAGTCTCCCCATCTTCTGATTCCTCATCTGAACTTTCCTCCCAAGCAGCGACCATAGCCTGTGTTGTGGTCTTTTTGGGTTGGACCAGTTCCTTCTCTCATATCTCTCCTTTTTCCATTCTACTTCCCATTGAAGACAGTTTTTGATGAGATGGTCGGTCTTACCACATTTGTAGCATCCCTCGTTGGTTGGCCTTTCTGGAGTTTTTGCTTTGTTTTTGTTTCCTCCTCTAGAGATGCCCTTCTTCCTCATGAGAAAGTTTCTGAATTCTTTGGTAATCATGACCATCTCAGCTTCCTCTAGATTTTCTCCCTCAATGATTCTCAGTGCTAGACTCCTCTCCTTCTTTGGACTATCCATCTTCATTGTCTGCCTTCTGAGTTCATAGGCAGTGAGGTTTGCAATCAGCTCATCCAATCTCAGGGTTGCCATATTTTTGGATTCTTGGATAGCAATGATTTTGCTTTCCCAGAAATTGGCAAGACCCTTGTCAGGATCTTCTCACCCCTGTCCTCTTCCAGGATGACTCTTCCAAGAGACTTCAGTTTATTAGTCAGGGTTGTGAACCTTGTGTACATCTCTTGGATAGTCTCTTTTTCTTTCATGGTGAAGTTTTCATACTGAGAGTATAGTAGAGTACCTCTAGACCTCTTTACCTGAGGTGTTCCTTCATGAGCTACTTGTAGAGTATCCCAGAGCTGTGGTGCAACTTTGGATTCTGTTGTATTCATCTGGACCTAATCCACAAACTAGCCACTTCTTGGCCTTAGCATTCTTCTCCCATTTCTTCAGATCTTCAGCAGTGCAATCAGCCCTAGTCTTTGGTACATCTAAGCCTTCAGCAGTCTTCTTCATTGTAGCTAGAGGTCTATCAGTGACAATGTCCTAGAGTTCATAGTCTTCTCCAATTAGGTGGTCCTTCATCATGTTCTTCCACCAAGAGTAGTACTGGACATTGAAAAGTGGTGGCCTTGCAGTTGATTGACCTTCCCAGTTCCCAAGTGGTGCACTCATTTTGATCTTTTCCAAGGTGTTAGCCTTTTCAAGGATAACCCGCTCTGATACCAATTGATGTTTTAGACGTCAATACCACACAAGAATATATGTTAAATGTGTGGTACCCAATTTTTCGAGTGCTCCCTCACAAGAAGAACCTGGTTCTTCTTTGTGTTCCAACTTCTACTGGTGCGGAATAATAAAAGCAGTAAAGTAAAAACACAGAGATTTTTACGTGGAAAACACCTGGCTCAAAGGGTGAAAAAAATCACGACCTACTCCTCAATAGGATTTTCTCAAACTCTTCACTAAAAACTCTGAGCCAAACGGACTTACAAAATAAACTCTTTTGTAATCCTAGGACTAACTCTAATCCCTTTGTATCAACTAGCCTCTAGCTAATTTCTACAAGCTNCTGTACTTGTGCGTAGAGAATTCCAGCAGAAATACTTTGAATATTTATAAATTTAGTTGTTCAGTTTGTCGTTCAGTTCTAGTCCAACTCTTCCTGGATGAAAGAGTTCGTATCGAACTCAACTTCCTTCCTTTGTTACTTTCCTTGCTGAATTCAACTTCTATCCTCTCATCAGTTTGCAACCTTTTCGCATTAGGAGACAATCTCTTGGTTCATTGATACTTCACAATCACAAATATCTCCTATGCATATACGGTTCATGTGCCAGCTATTCAGTTCAAGAATGTGTGCTCTGATGGACCTGGTTCAACTGGTCAGACATTTGTCAATCTTCAAAACTATGCAGTGACTTGGGTGAGCACAATGGAAATCTCTAATTTGATAGCACCTATGGCCCTTTTCCCCCCTTTATTAAATCCTTAAATAGTTAAGTGGCTTTCAGAGAGTTCTTAGTTGAGATGCCAAGTTCCTTCATTGTGCAAACTAGAAGAATGTTAACTCTGGATCCTTCATTTATCAAATTCTAATGATCCTCTACTCGGGCACATATTCAATAAAGGACGATTGTGAAGTGTTTCACCAAGTAGAAGATCCCTGAAACTGATTTTGGCCATGCAAGTATCCACAACTTTATGAGAAGACTTTGGAAGGTCCTTTGACGATAGACACGATGGTGCGATTTTGGGTGTATGAGCATCCTCAGATTTCTGAGAAGACTTTGGAGTGTCTTCGGATGACGGACATGATGTAGTTGCATTTTTTACTCCTTTCTCGTCAATGTTGCAACACAAAGCTTTGTCATTTAGCCAACTCATTTTGTGAGCTTACTTTGCGACATTTTGCAGCGAGTCTCTAGCCTTCATTGTCAAGTTGATCTACTTGGTCTCCATCTCTGTTTGAGGATCCTGATCACTTGGCATATGAAGAGATAACAATTCGTTTGTATCCTCATACTCAAAGTCCCCAAACTTGATAATTATTGGCAGAAATACACTAGATAAGTCTTTCTCTTCATGTCCCTTCAATAATATTACAAGTCACATATGGATTAAGTGGGCCAAAAGTGATACAAAATTGGTTTGTGTCTGTTTTCTCTTCTTCAAGTGTGATCTTTCCTTCGCGGGCTAGCTCCAAAACTTTGTCCTTGAAGGCGAAGCATTTCTCAATAGGGTGGTCGACCAATCGATGATACTTACAATAATTTTGTCATTTCATTTCTTGTAACTCAAGAAGTTTTAGGCCAATGAGTTCATCAAAGATTACGGAAATGTTAGAATCAAGGAATGAGTATTCTTTCTCTTGCATTTCCTTTAGAGTCAGTTTTCGATTTGCCTTATCCACCAAATAAGCCGTCTTCATACTCTACTTCTTACTTACCTTAGTGGTGAACTTCACATGTGAAGTATTGACATTCATGGATTCTTTATTTTTGACATTGGGTAAAACTTTTCCCAGTTTCTTGATATCTATTGTCTTTTCCTTTGCAAAGTTCGTGGATAGACGACTCTTCACTCCCAACTGCACCATGCTTAACTCCATATCATGAGCGCGAGTGGCAAGTTCTTCGAAAGTCTTAGACTTTATACATTGCAAGATGTATTGTAGACCCTAATGCATACCCTGAATGCACATTCTATCCCACAAGCATCACTAAGTCTATCTTTGTAGTTTAGACTTGTATTCCCAGAAACTTCATTAAGTCCATCTTTACAATTGAGACTTGCATGCCTCCATCGACTGATAGAGTCAATAATTGGTTCTCCCTTCTATTGGCGCATCTTTGTAAGTTCCACAATGCTTATGGTACGCTTGTGCTGTAGAAACTATTAAGAATTTCTTGTTCCAATTGCTCCCAACTATCAATCGAACCAGACTCAAGGTCTGTGTACCAATCAAGAGAACTCCCTTTAAGAGATCGAACAAACTGTTGTAATTTCCATGAAAAGACTACCATGATTTCCAAACGAACCGAGGGAGAGTCGAGGAATGAAAAAACTTATCTATGATCGTCTTATTTACAAGTACATATCATCCGTTCCCTTATCCGCCATCTCTGCGGCCACCAAAATCCTACTCTCTCTCGGATATTGAGTGGGTTAACCCGGGAAGAGATCTTGATGAACCTTCCAACAAGTAGAACAGAAGCTGACCATAAGGCCATCTCGGACATGGGAAAGAAAGGCAGCGGACAACCGACTTAACTGGAGAGCCTAAACGGCATTGAGGACGAGTCCACCGGTCGACAAACGACATTATTGCACGTTTCCACGAAATGTGCCACATCTTGCTTCGAATTTCCTTTACCGTCAAACTGCTAAAATTTTGGGGGTTGATAACCAACGGGCATCTTCAAGCCATCAATTCTTGCGGCATATGGTTTTGCATATGTAAGAGAAGATTTGATAGCAACCTCATACTTGTCTTTGATATACCTCATACTTGTGTTTCAGGAAATCAATCTTCTCTTGCACTTCTGGACGCTTTCTAGTGCATGGCTGGAACCTCTTTCTATTAAGTCGTCCACTCTATCTATCAACTTGCCAATTCAAGTTTCTTAATCATACATATATTTGGGCAAGCCTTCAATCTCTTTTGTTATGTTTGAAATTTGTTCCTCTATAGATGAAGCATTGTCACCAGCGCATGAATCACCATTGTAGACGATAGAGAATCACATGAATTTTCACAAACATGATATTTGGACATGTTATACGGAGTAGTGATGCTCAAGACATTATTATTAGCTTTCACAAAAGGTTTCATAGACTTAGATAAGCTAAGTTGGGAAAAACCTTTCTCCATGCTTTTGGCGCTGTTGTTCCCTTTTGAAGATGATGAACAAAATAAAACAGTAAATTCAGACTGCACTAGAGATGTTCGTTGTCTTAGAAATTTAGCTTGGTTCCTTGTCACTAGCCCTACACTTTTCTTGGTAACATTTAGGATGTTGTGAACAACAACAGAAATTTGGATTCAACACCTTCTTGGAAACATGTAACGACTGAACCGATCATTTTGAGAATTAACGTCTCGTTTGGCAGCGTAAGTTCTTGAGAAGCTTTCTATTATGTGTTATGACTTGCGTGTATGGACGAGTTTAGTTTTCGGATGGTTCGGGATTAATTTGGATGAAGGATTCCTGTTTTAGAAGCTTAAGCGGTAAGAGTTAACCGGAGTTTTGACTTATGTGTAGACGACTCCAAAATGATATTTTGATGATTCTGATAGCTTTGTATGATGATTTTGGACTTAGGCGTGCGTCCAGATTTTGATTTGGAGATCCGCAGGTTATTTGAAGCATTTCTGCGAAAATTTGAAAGTTGAAGTTTTAGAAGGTTGAGAGGTTTGACCGATAGTTGAATTTGGTGGTATCGGGGTCGGAATTCAATTTCGAGATTTGTATTACCTTGGTTATTTCATTTAGGACTTGCATGCAAAATACGACATCATTCCGGGTTGATTTGATATGTTTCGGCACGAGTTTTGGAAGTTGAAATATTTAAAAGTTTATAAGTTCAATTGGAGGTACGATTCGTAGTTTTGACGTTGGTTGATGTGATTTTAGGCCTCGAGTAGGTCTGCGTTATGTTATGGAACTTGTTTGTTTAGACGAGGTCCCTAGGGCCCCGAGCGTGTTTTGGATGGGCTACGAGCCATTTTCTTATGTTTTGGAATCCTGCATTTCTGGTGTCTGGTGTCCTTATTTGTGATCGCGTAGGTGTAGCCGCGATCGCGATCGCGAAGGCTATTTGGTGGGCTGGTTCTTTTTCCTCTTCGCGTTCGCAAGGATCAGTCTGCGATCACATTCGTATTAGTGATTTCTTCTTCGCGTTCGCATTAGGCCTTCCTCGTTCGCGTAGTGTTGACCCTGCTGGGGAGGCCGACACTTTGTTCTTCGCGTTCACATAGCTATGTGCACGATTGCGTACATTGAGGCAGTAATGAACCACGCTCGCCTTTCTTCTTCCGCGATCGCATAGTACCTCTTTGTAGGGCAGTGTCATTTCTTCTTCGTGATCGCATGGATTCATTTGCGATCATGTAGTGCATTTTTGTGGCAATCATCGTTTGTTTTTCTTCGCGATTTCATGTGTATTTCCGCGACCGCGTTTTGCAAATACCCGGGCAGCAGAATAAATTTTTCACAATGGAGGGTTTGACCATTTTTATCATATCTGGAGTTGTAGACCTCAGATTTGAGCGATATTTCGTGGGCTTTTCAAGCAAATCATTGGGGTAAGTGCTCTTCACCCAGAATTTATTATATTTCATGATTCCATGTTTATTTTTTATCTTTTAATTAGTGGTTTGAGTTGGGGAAAATGAGGATTTTGAGAACAACTTTCAAAAATGTAAAATGACGATTTGAAGGACGATTTGATGTCAGAATTTGGTAATTGTTGTATGGTTAGACTCGTTATCAAATGGGTTTTTTGGATTTTATAATTTTGGTCGGATTCCGAGACACGTACCTGAGAGTTGACTTTTGGGTTGGCTTTTTTGTTTTAATTAAAGATCGAAACTTTATTATCCGAAATTGTTCTATATGAGTTTATTTATGATTTTAACTTATTTTGGCTAGATTTGAGTCGTTCCGTGGTTGTTTCACTCGAGAAGTTCATTTTAGAATATCGGTCTAGCTTCTTTGAGGTAAGTATCTTGCCTATCTTTTTGTGGGGAAAACCACCCCTTAGGATTTGATTCATTGTGCTAATTGTGTTAGTTGAAGGTCGTGTACACGAGGTGACGAGTACGTGCTCGTGCTTATTTGTAGAAATTTGATCGTTTAGGACTGTTAGGTTCTTATGTTCATTAGATATGAAGCTGTCTTGCAATGTTAAATCCCTCATTTACTAAATTCACCCTTTAAGTGTCTTATTTGGAATTAACTGTTTCATGTTCTACCCTTAATGCAGATTAAACTTTTATGTGCCTTTACTGAAGTTGTTGCCTCTTATATTGCATGCTATATTTTCTGTACTTGTCTATCCTTAATTGAAGTTATTATAATCTTTTTTTTTTCGAAATTGCTAATCCTTAATTGAGCTTGTTGTCTCTCTTCCGTAATTGCTCAACCTTAAATGAAGTTTTGTTATCCCTTTTCATTGTTGACTTATCCTTAGTTGGAATCATTGATTCATGTTATCTCTCTTATCGTCGAATTGTACTTCTGTTGAATCCTTGCTACACATTATCTATTCCTTGTTGAGCTATTCTTGTTGAGGCCATTATTCTGTGTTGTGTCTTTCTTTGTGAGCTCGTTTTACCGTTTCCTTGTGTTTTGAAGTTCCTGAATTGATTTACTTCCCGTATCCTCGTGTTATTATTGTTGTTGTTGTTATTGTTGTTGTATTCTATGTTGTTGAGCCGAGGTCCATGTGTGGTTGTGATATTAAAGCTGTTTGAGGAAATGTTGTAGTATATAGGCACATATTGTGAGAGTCATTTTGTTGAGTTGTTATGTTTTGGCACACATGTTATTGTTGAGGGGATTGTTATGATGTTTGCACGAGGTTTCTGCGGTGTTTTTGTTTTGATTTTGCACGAGGTTTCTGTGGTGTTTTTGTTATGATGTTTGCACGAGATTTCTGCCGTGCTATTCTTGTGATATTTCCATGAAGTTTCTGTCGTACTGTTGTTATTATTGATACGCATGCAGTGGTACAAGGTCTGGGTGTTGAAACACATATGGTGAGATAAGGTGGGTTTGATACGCGTGGCTAGTAGGGAAACTACTAGAAGCCACGATGTGTTATAAGGTGGGCTAAAACGTGGGATGTTATTTCGGGAAAAATGATTTTTCAAAACTAAATGTAAAGGCTCTTACGGTGATATACGGAAAGATTGTGATTCATTTTATGATTAGTGACTATGGGGCGGTACCTCGGTAGTGACTCTTGTTGACATTTCCCCAATTCTTTTGTACTTGTATTTGATTGTTGTTTCCTTAGTTTACTACTAATTGTCTTTATCCGTATTTATGACGACCCGATCGGTCGTCTTGAGAGTTATATCCCCAATTTCCTATTAACTACTTCCCCCATATCTATTTATGCTATTGTGTCTTGCCGGGAGGTTTCATTTTGGTTTTTGGAAGTGTGTGGAACACTAAGTCCCTACACGGGAGCTTAAGCATTAGGATTTGGACTGTAATCGGAACTGTGGGAAAACGAATCCAGAATGAAGTTATGTCGATTCTGTTAGCTCCGTTAGGTGATTTTGGATATAGTGACGCTTCCGGATTGTGATTTGGAGGTCTGTAGCTCATTTAGGCTTGAAATGGCGAAAGTCGAAGTTTTGGATATTTTGGCCGATAGTGGAATTTTTGATATTGGGGTTGGATTCCGATTCCGCAAGTTAGAGTAGGTCCTTAGGGTTGAATATGACATGTGTGCAAAACTTGGGGTCAATTGGACGTGGTTTGATAGGTTTCGACATCGGTTGTCGAATTTGGAAGTTTCAAGTTATTTTAGTTTGATTCGGAGGATGATTCATGATTTTAGCGTTGTTAGAGGTGGTTTGAGGGCTCGACTAAGTTCGTATGGTGTTTTAGTATTGGTTGGTATGTTTAGTTGAGGTTCCGGGGGTCTCAGGTGAGTGTCGGGTGCTTAACGAATAGAAACATGGACTTGTGCATAATCTGAAGTTGCTGGTTTTCTGGTGTTTCGCACCTACGGTGGGAAGTCCGCAGGTGCATCCCCATAGAAGCGAGGAGAAGGCCGCATGTGCTCTTTTGGTCATAAGATCCTGTGAGCAAAGATGCGAGATGAGGGCCGCATATGCACATCCGCAGATGCAGTGAGGTGGTCGCAGAAGCAAATTTGGGGAGGTGGTTGAGTTCCGCAGAAGGTTTGAGTGAGTGCAGATGCGCGTCCACAGGTGCAGAGTGTAGTGCGTAAGTGCGGAGTGTAGTGCGTAAGTGCGGAGTGTAGTGCGCAGGTGCGAAGCCTGGGAGTTTAATTAATATCCACATGTGCAGAGTTTTAGCCGCAAAAGCGGTACCACAGAATCGGGTAATTGACCACAGGTTCGGTTTAACTGGCAGAAAGGACCTAAGTGCAAGGGTTTGAGTTCATTCTTCATTTTCGGACTTGAGAGCTTGGAAATTGGCGATTCTTTGAGAGATTTTCAGAGGGAGCTTTGGGGTAATGATTCCTAACTCGATTTTGGTTGTATTTCATTAATCTATAGTTGTTTTCTTTATCAAATTAAGGAAATCGGGTGAAAAGTTCTTGATGTTTTATACGTCAATACCACACAAGAGGGGGAGGGGGTGATTTGTGTGGTGTCCAATTTTTTAGTGCAGTCTCTATAGAAGAACATGGTTCTTCTTGGTGTTCCAACTTCTACTGTTTGCGGAAAAGTAATTACAGAGATTAAAGAACACAATAATTTTACGTGGAAAACACCTGGCTCAAAAAGCGAAAAAAAGCACGACCTATTTCCTAGTAGGATTTCCCAAACTCTTCACTACAACTCTGAGCCAAACAACAACAAAATAAACTCTTTTGTAAACCTAAGGATTAACTCTAAGCCTTTGTGGCAAACTAGCCTCTAGCTAATTGCGACAAACTTCAAGTTAACTCTAACTTGAACAATGTGTACCTATTACAATTGCTTCTAGATAAAGTTGAAAGATACAATATGAAATCACCTACTACAACCAACTAGACTCAAAAAGACAACAGATGGAACAGGTTCTTCTAGCTGGTTCAACTAGATTTTGTGTCGCACAAGGATTCTTCTTGCAAATTTCTTTGGTAATTTTTCTTTCAGTTCTTGTTTCACTTCTGTCTTTGTGCAATCAAATCTTCAGCAGGAATGCTTCAACATTTTATAGCGCCAGTAGTTAAGATATTGTTGTTTAGTTCTAGTGCAACTCTTCCTTGGTGGAAGAGTTTGTGTTCATCTAAACTTCCTCGCTTGTTTCTGTCCTTGCCGCATTCGAACTCTATCTTCTTATCACTTTGCAACCTTTTTGCTTTAGGAGACAACCTCTTAGTTCATAGATAATTCACAGATCATGTTTATCTCCTCTGCATGAACGCTTCTTGTGCCAATGGGTCAGTTTGCCCTGATGAATCTGGTTCAACTGGGTAGGTATTTGTCAATCTTCAAAACCATGCAGTGACTTGGTACAACAAATTCCCCCTTTTTGATGATGACAAACTCTGTGCTTAACCCTGTACATACTTCAATCCAACATAGACACTTTGTAAAGGTTTTTAAGCATTTATCATAGAGAGACCAGGTGCATTAGGTTATTAAATATCAAAAAAATCTTTTGAAGCACACATCTTCCCCCTTTTGGCATCATCGAAAAGTTACAAAATGATAAACTTACCAGAGTTATTAATAATTACTCATGGCCATTGAGACAACTGCAGGTGCAAAGCATGATTAATCATCAAAAGAAACTAATCAAATGTAAGCTATTTAAGAAACTGAGACAGAATTAATAACCAAAAAAGAAAATTCATTGATTAGATCATATATCATGCACCATACACAAAAGGAATTAAAACAGTCGCAACCATGAGCAGAACAACAAAAAACATAACAAGATAAAATCCCAAACTGGGCATTGAAGGGGGTTTTGGTGGCACTGGACTCCTAAGGCTGGGAAAGGGCAGAGGATGTTGTGGTCTTGGCTTGAAGAAGGGAGAGAATTTGTTGAAGAGAACCCTCATTATTCTCCTTCTCTTTGGCTAATTCAGTTCTGAGAGCATCCCGCTCAGCTTCAACCTCAATAAGGCGAGATTTCAATCAAAGGATCTCCGCATCCTTTATCTCACCTTCCTGCACAAGTGACCCGACCTTGCTATTAACAGGCTGTTTCCTGGATGAACCAGGTTTATCCTCAGGAATATTAACAATATAATCACAGGTCAACAACGTATTCTTCCCAAAGAAGTCCTTAGCAGTAGCCATTTCAGCTTTCTTCACTGGAACCTTGAAGTGGGAAAGCACAACAGTCAGAATAAATCCATATGGTATAGCATGTGTCTTGGCTCCATTAACAACTCTGTCCAAGAGTTGGATGATGAATGCAAGACAATTGATCTGCTGACCCCTGTACAAGCATTCTATAAGCGTGAGGTCCATGTAGCTGGCAATGTGCCTTCGCTCTTGTCTTGGCAGCAGAAACTTGATCACAAACTCAAAGAACAGTTTGTGCTGAGGTCGCATCTCGCTCTTGAATACTACCCTGGGCTTAGGTTTGTTTTCATTCTCACAGAAAAACCTGGTGATGTTGAGAGATGAGGCCAAACCATCCAGATTAGGCCATCTTTGCCTTGTATAATCACCCTCGGCAGGGATATTCAGTATCTCCCTCAACTCCTTTGCATCAAATGAGATTTCAACTCCTTGAACCCTGGTAGATACCCTGCCATCCTTGACAACTGCGTTGGCCATAAATTCAACCAACTCATTCCTAGCCATCCTTCCTTCCAAGTGAAGAACCATGTTCTTCCACCCTTGCACATCCAGGGTATCCATCAGGAAAATCATCCCTGATTCCTCAAGGTCTCTAACCAGCTTTCCTTTCAAGATAGTACGCTTTCCAAACATGGTAAGTTTGTCAGTCTCTTCACCAGACTCTCCCTCTTCTCCTCCACTCCATTTAGGGATGGCAATTGGGGCAGGGCGGGGCAAGGGATACTATTAATGGGGTGGGGCAGGGAAATATTTAAATGGGGCGGGGCAGGGCAGGGCAGGTCAAAATATTATTTTTTTTTTAAAATAATAGGTTAGGGCAGGGGAGGGCAAGATCCGAATTAGTAGATGGATCGGGTAAAATAAAAATGACCCGCGTATTTTATCTTTTTTCAGACGGCAATCCCTGACATTGAATCCCTAATTCCATATTAATATTTCATATTTCTCGCTTCTTGTCGCTTTCCACTCGCCAATCGCCCCTCGCCGCTCGCCAATCGCCAGTCGCCCCTCGCCGCCGGAAACAAGATAACCATATTTTGTTTCTCTTAGTCTCTCCAAAAACAGAGCAACAAGGGTCGATAAGTGGTGCTTCCGTACTCTCTTGTTTGAGTAGGATTCGAGTTCGTCGGCAAGGTTTGAGTTTCTCCTGTGGGGTTCAGTCAATATTCCACCTGTTCGAGGTCTCCATTCGATTTTCCGGTCCAGGCCCCGTTCTTCAATTTTGGTGGAGATCTAGTTCGCGATTCTGTCCTGTTGGGTTAAATTTCAGGTTCATTTGAGGTTATTTCTCCCTTATTCTGTTGTTTTGCTTAATATCGTGCTTTCCCTTATCTTGTTGATTGTTTGAGTTGATATTTTATTGTTCTGTTTCGGGTGTCTCGGTAATACTTTCTTACTCCGTTTTGTTCTATTGATCATCGTTTTTGTTATCGTTTTGTTTAATTTGTTCGGATGGGATTTGATGCATGAGTTTCTAATTCTTTGTTTCATTGTCTCATTTAGAGATAAAAATTTTAAGTCCTCATAGCGCTGATTTTATGTTTGACAATTTGCCATCTTCTTGTGGCTGGTCTCAATTTATAGCATGAATTTTGAAAATGTGAAAAGCTAAGGCGTGTCGTGCAGAATTGCAGAATAAAAACTGTTTTTGTAGCATTGGGTCGTCATTGAACTAGGGATTTCTTCATACTAATAGTGATTTGGTTGATAATTGACCATCCAACATGAATCTGCACGTATGATGATTTGTTTGAGTTGAGAAAAGAATAGATGATAAGCCCATATCATTATAGTGTTTTGCGCCTTTCGAGTATATTTGGGATGTGAACAGACTTGAGATTCTGCTTTGATTTGTTTCTGGTGCGCATCTACAAAGCAGATGAAAATTCTGTCATATTGGAATCTTGGGGGTAGGCATTTTGTTAAGGCAGCATGCTAAATTTTCTTTTATGTCAAGTTTTGTTAGATCTCGAGTTAGTTGTGGTTAATAATATAGATCTATACCATTTGATCCTTTTTTCTGTGGTTTTTAGTAATTTGGTGGAATTTCAAGCTATCTATAATACTAATAAGGTTTTATTAACAGAAAAAGAAAGTCGCAACGAACAAAATCACCTTTATGTGATTGTTTTCAGCAGCATACTGGAAGATCTCCTTTGCCTTATTGTCATGCAAAATCACCAATGACAAATGTAAAGATCTCCTGTAAATTTTTTTATCTTCTGGTTTAACACGTTTATGATACAGTTTTCTGCTTGTTTTTTGGTTTTCAGAAGCTCTGCCTAGTTTTTGAAGCTGTTGAACAGTCAAAATTTTGAAGCATATAACTCCTATATACAAACTTTGTTTCTTCTCTTCTTAAGGAATATTACAGTAGTATGTATGGCTAATTATGTGAATATTTGAAATAGGTAATCATGGCATCTCAAAATGAAGAGAATCTGCCAGATTCTTCTTCTAATGCTATTTCCTTAGATACGAGAGTCAAAGGCCTTTACAACCTGACGAAGTTGTTGAAATGGCAAAAACGAGATATTCCCGAGCATGGAATCATTTCGAGTTGGTGAAGTTCATGGTGTTCCATATGGTGTTTGTAAGTATTGCAATCGCCGTTATAAAAATGCTAGAAATTGTGGTACAAAACCTATGTTAGATCACATACCTAAGTGTCCTAATAGGCCAAGAGATGTACAAAATGAGGGTGATACTGGGGGTGGTTATTTTGATCAAGATGTTGCACGTAAACAACTTGCACATGCTATTATTTTACACGAGTATCCACTCTCTATAGTTGATCATGTAGGATTTAGGAACTTTGTTGCGAGTCTCCAGCCTATGTTTAAGATGGTTTCTAGAAATACAATCAAGAATGACATAATGAAATTTTTTGACAATTTTAAATCGCAAACTTCTAAGTTGTTGGATAAATTCATGAGTAGAATTGCAATAACAACCGATATGTGGACTTTCAATAGTAACAAAAAAGGGTTCATGGCTAATACTGGTCATTTCATTGATGATTCATGGAGGCTTCAAAGTCATATTCTGAGATTTTCTTATGTCCCTGCCCCACATGATAAAGATGCCTTGTGTGGTGCTTTGGTTAATTGTTTGTTTGATTGGAATCTTGAACGAAAAATATCAACTATCACAGTTGATAATGCTAGCACAAACAATGCTATGATTAAAACTTTATTGGATGAGAAACTTAATAAAAAAGATCTGTTGTTGAGTGGTCGAGTATTTCATGTGCGTTGTGCTGCACATATTTTAAATTTGATTGTGCAAGAAGGGTTAAAGGTGATAGGAGATAGTATTAGCAAAACACGTGATAGTGTCTTGTATTGGAGTGGATCAGCTGGCAGAATTGAGAGGTTTGAAGAAGCCGCACGTTTGGTTCATTGTTCTTGTAATAAGAAGTTGGAGTATGATTGTCCTACTCGGTGGAACTCAACATATTTAATGTTGAGAACAACTATAGAATACAAAGAGGTNATAAGCTCAAACTTTTTTATCATATCACAAAACAATTTTCAGGAACTCAATATCCAACTTCTAGTCAATATTTTACAAAAGTTTGTGAAATTAAGCTAGATTGGAAGCTTGGGTGAATGAGTTTGATCCTGTGATTAGCACTATGGCATCTGCGATGTTGTTGAAATTTAAAAAAATATTGGGAGGATGTGCATATTTTGATGGGAGTAGCTGCAATCTTTGATCCACGGTACAACATGAGGTTGGTAGAGTTCTTTNCGATCATAGTTGGATATGTACTTAGAAGAAGACCTACTACCTCGAACCCCTTCATTTGACAATTTGAGTTGGTGGAAGCAAATGGATTGAAATTCCTACATTACAAAAAATGGCTCGTGATCTCTTAGCCATTCCCGTGTCTACTGTTACTTCAGAATCTGCGTTTAGCACTAGTGGGAGGTTGATTAGCCCTCATCGGATTAGACTCCACCCCACTACTTTGGAAGCTTTTAATGTGTGCTCGCACGTGATTATGGAATGACTTAAATGGTATGTAATTTTCTCATTATTGTCTTAATAGGTATTCAATTGTTATATAATATATTGATACTATGCGTTTTTCCTTTTAGGTTTGACTTCAACGGTTGATCAAGTTTCATGTCCAACATTGCTTGATGAAGAGGACGAGCCAGATTCAATTATTTAATACTATTTTGGATTGTCACATAGCTACTATTTAATATTTACTGTTCTTGCTTTGAATTTGGAATTGGTCTTTTGGTTATTACTGTACCAAACTGCATTCTGTGGTTCTTTGAAAATGTTGTAATGAGGGTAAACGAAATTACTCTCTTTGCTACTAAATGTTGAAATAATTTGATTGTTGATGGTTCTTAAGAAGAGAATCATTGTATCTCATGGAATGGGTGCTTTCTATTTTGTTCACGTAATATCTTGCCTTAAAATGAAGCATTTTCCATTTTATAGCTACAATTAGAAATTAAAGAATATTAGTGTGAACTATTGCATTCTATAAACTTACTAAATTCAAAAACTTAACATCAAACAATTGGTATAAGTCTGACTATTGTAGAGTTCATAAGGAATACATGTAATGACAAAACCTACTTTTTACTTAGAAAAATAATTTCAAAAGGTAACATCTGTAAATTCCAGTTGTTTAAGGTATAGAATTTAATATTCCAAGAAATTCAAGATTGGGCCAGGACTAAGACATAGGTACAAACAGTATAGCAATATATACTTTTACGAACACTCTTAAATAATTGTTGTATATAAACAATAACTCAGAAAGGCAACATCTATAGTATATATAAATCAAAAATAGGTTCAAAAATACAAAAAAACCTAAACGGGTTAGGACGGGGCAAAATTTGGAAAAAATGCTAAATAGGGCAGGGCAGAGCGGGTCAAAATATTAGCAGGTCAAGGCTTCCCCCCCCCCCCCCCCCCCCCCCCCCCCCCCCCCCCCTTTAT
>ML296729.1:26725-54448 GCA_005239495.1 Nicotiana undulata
AAGAGTGGTGGCCTTGCAGTTGATTGACCCTCCCAGTTTCCAGGTGGTGCACTCATTTTGATCTTTTCCAAGGTGTTAGCCTTTTGAAGGATAACCTGCTCTGATACCAATTGATGTTTTATACGTCAATACCACACAAGAGGGGGGGAGGGGGAGGGTGATTTGTGTGGTGTCCAATTTTTGAGTGCAATCTCTATAGAAGAACCTGGCTCTTCTTGGTGTTCCAACTTCTACTGTTTGCGAAAAAGTAATTGCAGAGATTAAAGAACACGACAATTTTACGTGGAAAACACCTGGCTCAAAAGGTGAAAAAAACCACGACCTGCTTCCCAGTAGGATTTTCCCAAACTCTTCACTACAACTCTGAGCCAAACAGCATTTACAAAATAAACTCTTTTGTAAACCTAAGGATTAACTCTAACCCTTTCTGGCAAACTAGCCTCTAGCTAATTGCGACAAACTTCAAGTTAACTCTAACTTAAACAATGTGTACCTATTACAATTGCTTCTAGATAAAGCTGAAAGATACAATATGAAATCACCTACTACAACCAAGCAGACTAAAAAAGACAACAGATGGAACTGGTTCTTCTAGCTGGTTCAAGTAGCTTTTGTGTCGCACAAGGATTCTGCTTGCAAAATTTCTTTGGTAATTTAGCTTTCAGTTCTTATTTCACTTCTGTCTTTGTGCGATCAAATCTTCAGCAGGAATGCTTCAACATTTTATAGCGCCAGTAGTTGAGATGTTGTTGTTTAGTTCTAGTGCAACTCTTCCTTGGTGGAAGAGTTTGTGTTCATCTAAACTTCCTCGCTTGTTTCTGTCCTTGCCGCATTCGAACTCTATCTTCTTATCACTTTGCAACCTTTTCGCTTTAGGAGACAACCTCTTATTTCACAGATAATTCACAAATCATGTTTATCTCCTGTGCATGAACGCTTCTTGTGCCAATGGGTCTGTTTGCCCTGATAGATCTGGTTCAACTGGGTAGGTATTTGTCAATCTTCAAAACCATGTAGTGACTTGGTACAACAGTTCTTCAACCGAATTTTTGAGTTTTGATTTGGATTTAAACCTCGGATTCAGATAATTTTGGTACGAGTGAACTCGTGAGTGAATGTGTGTTCATAATTGGTTACTTTTACCCGATTCCGAGACGTGGGCCCGGGGAGGCTTTTTGGGGAGAATTTAAAATTTCTTGCTTTACCTTTGATTTTAGTATCTATATTAGTTCCTTGTAGTTGTATTCATGTAATGTAATTGATTTTGGCTTAGATTTGGGCCATTCAGAATCGGATTTTTTTGGAAAAAGCGTTGTTTCACATTGATTTGAGCTTGGGTCGAGGTAAGTGGCTTGCCTAACCTTGTGTGGGGGAACTCCCCTTAGGATTTGGTACTGTTTTTTATATATGGGCGTCGTGTACGTGAGGTGACGAGTACGTGCACGATCTTATTGTTGTAAATACTCGATTTCTACTAAGTAAACACCCATTTTCCTTCTTATTTTAATCTTATCAGCATGTGTAGTATCCTGTTAGACTAAAATAGCATGCCTACTTGCCTTAACTGTTTATCTTAACTACGTGCATCATGTTTAGTGAATTTACATGTCTTTCCTTTACTTGTACTTAGGTGATTTGTAGGATTTCGTGCCGTAACTATTGAATTCTATTTTTTGGCTGCATATTTACTTTGGGTCTACGAGACGATATTATGGGAGATCACCATGTTCTACATATTTAATTTGGGACTACGAAATGGTATTTTGGGAGATCCCCCTGTCTTGCATATTTACTTTGGGACTACGGAACCGTATTCCAGGAGATCCATCTACACATTTACGTTTGGGACTACGAGACGGTATCTCGGGAGATCCCTATTGTATTTTTGTGTACTGAGTTGTTGCCTTCTATGATTTATTTCTTGTAAAATTTCATTCTTTATTTTACTGTGATATTTCATTCTGCCTTGTTTTATTACACACACACACACTAGTAGGGCCCTGACCTGACCTCGTCACTACTCGATCTAGGTTAGGATTGGCACTTACTAGGTACCATTGTGGTGTACTCAAGCCCTTTCCTGCACATCATTTTTGTCTGCAGATCCAAGTTCTTCTCACCAGCCTCGTTCATAGTTATAGTCGCTGCTTCCGGAGACTTCAAGGTACATTTTCCCGTGTCCGCAGATCCCCGGAGTCCCCCTCTATCCCTTTATGTTCATTTTTCCTTCATTTCTATATACTGTGATGTATAGAATAGTTAGGATTCATAGAAGCTTGTGAATTAGGTGTTTCGGGTCTTGGGAGTATTTTTTACATTTTGAAAGTTTATTATTGTATATCCCGAGCGGCATCTCGACTGCTTGTTTAAATTATCTATTCTGTTAGTTGTAAATTTTCATGTTTTCATTTCGTTTTCCGCAAAGTCTTAGGCTTACATAGTCGTAGAGACTAGGTGCCGTCATGACAATTCACGGAGGAAAAATTGGGTCGTGACAAGTTTGTATCAGAGCCCTAGGTTCATAAGTGTTGTGAGTCATAAGACAGTTTATTAGAGTCTCAAGGATCGGTATGGAGATGTTTGTACTTATCTTGGGGAGGCTATGGAACATTTAGGAACAATCATACTTCTTTGATTTCCTTTGTCTTGCGAGTTATTGGCATCAAAATTCTAAAATTCTCTATTCTATTCTTGCTCACTGATGGTAAGGACCTGTAACGGGAGATCTGACAATCAGGCACCCGGGCCCTTTCTAGAGCTACCAGAGGCCGGGGCCGGGGTAGATGATGACCACGAGGTGCAGCTAGAGCACCCGTGCGAGCTGCGACAGAGGAGCCACCAGTAGCTCCAGCAGCCCGTACTCCTTAGTAGAGGGTCCAGGTTGATCAAGCCCCAAAGTTTATTCATATGCCGCCGGTAGCTATGAGTCAGCATGGGACCAGGACAATTGCTTCTGAGGAGGAGTTGCTTAGACTTGAGAGGTACAAAAAATACTCAGAGCCTCGGGGATGCATGGCGCGCGGAGTTTGAGCAACTACGCTAGGGTTCTACGACTGTGTCACTGTATGCAGTCTGTTTCAGTGAGTTGGCTCGACTTGCACCGGCCTTGGTTGCCACAGTTCGGGAGAAGGTTCATCGCTTTATTGAGGGACACCACCCCAACATCAGATTCGGTATGTCTAGGGAGTTGGATATGGACATCTCTTATCAGCAGGTTGTGAGTATTGGCAGGAGATTGGAGGGCATGTTGGCCTGGGACAGAGAGGGGAGAGAGGCTAAGAGGTCTCGAGAGACTGGTTATTATTTTGGACCTTGTGCCCCATCAACTTGCCATGGTAGGGGTTATGTGAGTCGCCTCGTTCATTCAGCTCTTCCATCCGCCATCGGTGTTCCAGCCCCTTCTAGGCCTCAGGAGCCTTATAGCCAGTACCTAGTGTACCTCCTGCTCGGGGTGCTATCGGCGGCCAGTTCAGCAGACCTGGCCCGAGCCAGTCACAATGGCCACGCCTTCCGAGGGTTCGTTTTGAGTGTGGTGATACTTGCCATATGGTGATGGATTGCCCTAGACTTAAGAGGGGTGCACCTCCACAGACTTCTCAGCCACCACGTGTATTACCGGGTCCTTCGGCCATGCTTCCAGAACAAGCTACCGCCCCACCTGCTCAGCCAGCTCGAGGTGGAGGTCGGAGAGGTCGAGGTCACCCTAGAAGAGGAGGCCAGGCCAGGTATTATTCTCTTCCGGCTCGTTCTAAGGCAGTTGCTTCCGTCTTTATCATTACATGTATTTTTCTAGTCTGTCATAGAGATGTGTCGGTATTATTTGACCCAGGCTCTACTTATTCATATGTGTCCTCTTATTTTGCCCCATATTTGGGCGTATCTCGGGATTCTTTGAGTTCCCCTGTTTGTGTATCTACTCCTGTGGGAGATTCTCTTGATCTAGACCGCGTATATTGGTCGTGTTTGATTCTTCTTAGTGTTTTGAGACCAGACCCGATTTATTATTACTCAGTATGGTAGATTTTGATGTTATCTTGGGCATGGACTGGTTGTCGCCCCATTATGCTATTCTTGATTGTCACGCTAAGCCCGGCTTACCTCGATTATAGTGGAGGGGTCCTTAGAGTATATTCCCTGTAGAGTTATTTCATTTCTTAAGGCTCAACGAATGGTTGAGAAGGGGTGTGACATGTATCTATCTTATGTGAGAGATGTCAGTATTGATACCCCTACAGCAGAGTTAGTTGCAATAGTGAGGGATTTCCCAGATGTGTTTCTAGCTGATCTTCTGGGCATGCTGCCCGACAGAGATATTGATTTTGGCATTGATTTGTTGTCGGGCACTCATCCCATCTCTATTCCTCCATACTGTATGTCTCCTCCTGAGTTGAAGGAGCAGTTGCAGGAGTTTCTCGATAAGGGCTTCATTCGGCCTAGTGTGTCACCTTGGGGTGCTCCGGTCTTGTTTGTGAAGAAAAATGATGGTTCTATGTGTATGTGTATTTATTATCGCCAGCTGAACAAAGTTACAGTGAAGAACAGGTATCCATTTTCTCGTATTGATGACTTATTTGATCAGTTACAGGGTGCCAGGGTGTTTTCCAAGATTGACTTGCGTTCATGCTGTCATCAGTTGAAGATTCAGGAGCGTGATATCCCTAAGACTTCTTTCAGGACCCGATATGGTCACAATGAGTTTCTTGTCATGTCTTTCGAGTTGACCAATGCCCCAACATCCTTTATTTATTTGATGCACAGTGTGTGGCCTTATACTGACTCCTTCGTCATTGTGTTCGTTGATGACATTCTGGTGTACTCCCGGACTCGGGAGGATCATGAGCAGTACCTGAGGACTGTGCTTCAGACTTTGAGAGAATAGAAGTTTTATGCAAACTTTTCTAAGTGTGAGTTTTGGCTAGACTCAGTGGCATTCTTAGGTCACGTAGTATCGAGTGATGGGATCAAGGTAGATCCGAAGAAGGTGGAGGCAGTGCCGAGTTAGCCTAGACTGTCATCAGCTATGGAGATCCGCAGTTTTCTTAGTTTGGCGGGGTATCACCGTCGTTTTGTAGGGGGTTCTCATCTATTGCAGCACCTATGACCAAGCTGACCCAGAAGGGTGCTCCGTTTAGGTGGAAAGAGGAGTGTGAGGAGAGCTTTCAGAAGCTTAAGACATCTTTGACTACAGCCCCAATATTGGTATTGCCTACAGGTTCAGGGTCTTACACTGTATATTATGATGCGTCGCGGATTGGTCCTTGTGCGGTGTTGATGCAGGACAGTAGGGTGATTGCCTACGCGTCACAGTTGAAGGTGCACGAGAATAACTATCTGCAGATGCGGTGAGGTGTTCGTAGAAGCAGATTTGGGGAGGAGGCTGAGTTCCACAGAAGCAGATGAGTGAGTGAAAAAGCGCGTCCGTAGGTGCGGAGCGTAGTGTGCATGTGCAATGCCTAGGAGTTTAATGAATCTCTGCATGTGCGGAGTTTTAGTCGCAATGGAAGTACCATAGAAGCGGGTAATTGACCGCAAGTGCGGTTTAACTAGCATAAAAGAACCAAGTGTGAGGGTTTGAGCTCATTCTTCATTTTTGGACTTGAGAGCTCGAAAATTGGCGATTCTTCAAGGGATTCTCAGAGGGAGCTTTGGGGTAATGATTCATAACTTGATTTTGGTTGCATTTCATTAATCTATAGTTGTTTTATTCATTAAATTAAGGAAATTGAGTGAGAAAGTTGGGAAAATGGGGGAAAATTTCTTCAACCGAATTTTTGAGTTTTGATTGGGATTTAGACCTCAGATTTAGATAATTTTGGCACGAGTGAACTCGTGAGTGAATGTGTGTTCAAAATTGGTAACGTTTACCCTATTCCGACACGTGGGCATGGGGAGGCTTTTTGGGGCGAATTTCAAATTTCTTGTTTTAGATTTCGTTTCAGTAGCTAGATTAGTTCCTTGTAGTTGTATTCATGTTATGTAATTGATTTTAGCTAGATTTGGTCCATTCAGAGTCGGATTTTTGTGGAAAGAGCGTTGTTTCAGATTGATTTGAGCATGGTTCGAGGTAAGTGGCTTGCCAAACTTTGTGTGGGGGAACTCCCCTTAGGATTTGGTACTGTTTGTGATATACGAGCGCCGTGTACGTGAGGTGACAAGTACGTACATGGACTAATTGTTGTAAAAACCCAATTTCTAATAAGTGAACACCCGTTTTCCTTCTTATTTGAATCTTATCAACATGCGTAGTATCCTGTTAGACTAAAATAGCATGCCTACTTGCCTAAATTGTTTATGTGAACTACATGTAGCATGTTTAGTGAATTTACCTGTCTTTCCTTAACTTCTACTTAGGTTAAATTGTAGGATTTCATGCCGTAACTATTGAATTCTATTGTTTGGCTGCATATTTACTTTGGGACTACAAAACAGTATTCTGGGAGATCCCTCTGTTCTGCATAATTACTTTGGGACTATGGAACGATATTTTGGGAGATCCCCCTCTCTTGCATATTTACTTTGGGACTACAGAACGGTGTTCCGGGAGATCCCCCTGCACATTTACGTTTGAGACTACGAGATGGTATCTCGGGAGATTCCTGTTGTATTTCTGTGTACTGAGTTGTTGCCTTCTATGATTTTTAGCTTGTTAAATTTCAGTCTTTATTTTACTACGATATTTCATTCTGCCTTGATTTATTATATATATATATATACACATACCAGTAGGCCCTGACCTGATCTCGTCACTACTCGATCGAGGTTAGGCTTGGCACTTAATGAGTACCATTGTGGTGTACTCACGCCCTTTCATGCACATGTTTTTCATGTGCAGATCCAAGTTCTTCTTACCATCTTCATTCATAGTTGTAGTCGCTGCTGCCAGAGACTTCAAGGTACATCTGCCCGCGCCCGAAGATCCTCAGAGTCTCCCTCTATCTCTTTATGTTCATTTTCCCCTCATTTCTATAGACAATGATGTATAGAACAATTAGGATTCGTAGAAGCTTCTGACTTATGGTGTTCCGAGTCTTGAGAGTGTCTTATATATTTCAGAAGTTGATTATTGTATATGCCTAGCAACATCCCCGCTGCTTGTTTAAATTATCTATTATGTTAGCTGTAAACTTTAATGTTTTCATTTCATTTTCCGCAAAGTGTTAGGCTTACCTAGTCGTAGAGACTAGGCGCCGTCTCGATAATTCACGGAGGGAGAATTGGGTCGTGATAGTGTTGCGCTATTTGCTTAGTTCCGTGTAGCTAATCTTGTGGTATTACTCGTTGTTTCTATTTCATTGCTAACTTTATTACACTGTACGTTTGTGGTGATCGTTTCTTATGTTCCATTCATTGTCTCTTCTCTTACTTGATGACTTGAATTGTGGTAGAACACTTGCACACGCATACAAGTAGATAAATCACCCATATCGGTCTAAGAAGATGAATCCTGATGTTTTGACCATTTACATGTACCCCCATGTACTTCCCTTATGTGTGAGAATTATCCTGTTGGCACATGAGTTGTGTGTGCAGTCATAAGTCATTATTATTGTTGGCACGTGAGCGGTCCGTGCGGGTAGTAGATTTGTCATTCCTTGGGCAATTTTGTTTTGAATTGTAATGTGGGCATAAGATGCCAAGTGATTAGGATTGATGAATTGGGACCCCCGATTTGCGATTTTGAGATTTGGTACCTCGTGGAAATTCTTGGATAAAACTGGTGAGAGCGGTAGTTCCCACTGAGTTGTTACTCGTCTTCCTTTTTTTGGTTTCACTAGTTTTGAACTGTGTTCAGCTTACTCTATAGTGTTATTATCTGTTGTGTCTCGTTGCTAACTGTTGCTTTTAGCCTCTATTATAAACATTGTATTATAATTGTCATCACGCGTAACTTTAGACTAATATTGTTCCAGTCAGTTCTACATTTATACTTGTTTAGGTTGTTTAGTACAGTGGGTGTCTTGATTGTTCATCGTCACCACTCCACCAAGTTTAGTCTAGATACCTATCGGGTACCGTTGTGGTGTAATCATACTATGCTTCTGCACATTTATTTGCAGATCTCATATGCCTCGGTCATTGTTGATTATTAGCTAGATGGTCGAGCATTGTTCTGGAGACTCAAGGTAAACCTGTCGTCGCGTTTGCAAGCCCCAGAGTCACTTTTTGATATTGTACTTGTTCCGTTTAACTTCTATTGCGAACAATTGTATTTAGGGACTTTCTAGCAAACTCAGTAGAGCTTATTACTTGTAGTACCGATTTTGGGATTGTAAGTTGTGTATAAGGATTTCTATTTCATATTTATCAGTTGATGGTTGAATTTTTCTATTAATTCAGTAAGTGTTAGGCTTACCTAGTTTTATAGACTAGGTGTTGTCACGACATCCTACAGAGGGAAATTGGGGCTGTTACAAGTTGGTATTGGAGATCGGTACGGAGACGTCTGTACTTATCTTTGAGAGGCTTAGGACAATTTCATTTCTTTCATTCCTATCGTGCGAGTTTATTGATATCGTAGTTTGAGCCTTTGTCATTCTATTCTCTCACAAATGGTGAGGACACAAACTGCAGTTATCGACGACGCTTCCTCTAGAGCCAGTATTTCCAGGGGCCGGGGCAGAGGTCTAGGAGGAGCACGTACCATAGCTAGAGCACCTAGAAAAGTAGTAGTGTTGCTACCCTGGTAATTTAGGAGGTTTTGGCACATTTCCTGAGCATGTTTGGTACATTGGCTCAGGCGGGGTTGATTCCGGTGGCACCAGCTACTTCACAGATCGAGGGAGGAGCTCAATCTCCCGCCGCCCGTACTCCAGAGTAGCGAGTCCATGTTGGTCAGGTTCTAGGTGTCATGCTGACACAACCTGTTATCCCAGTTCTACCCGTGGTTAGGGTAGCAGAATCTGAGGAAGAACACCTTAGACTTGCAAGGTTCAGAAAGTATTACCCTCCTACTTTTAGTGGGTTGGCTTAAGAGGATTCACATGGATTCCTAAGGAAGTTCTACTGTATTCTCCGCACTACGATTATTGTGGAGATGAGTGGGGTTTCTTTTACTACATTCTAGCTTAAGGGAGCGGCATATTAGTGGTGGCGAGCGTTTGAGTTGGGTAGTCCAGTCGATGCAGCTTCACTTTCATGGATTCATTTTTCAGAGGTGTTCTTGAGAGAGTTTGTTCCCCAGACCCTTCGGGAAGCGTGGCACGCATAGTTTGAGCAACTGCGCCAGGGAATTATGTCAGTGTAAGAGTATGCCGTTAGATTCAATGATTTGTCCAGACATGCACCTATTTTGGTTTCTACAGTCAGAGAGAAAGTATGCGGGTTCATTGAGGGGCTCAGTCATGATATCTGGTCCAGCATGGCTTAGGAGTTAGAGTCAGATGTTCCATTTCAACAACTAGTAGATATTGCTTACCGATTATAGGGCATGCGAGACCGGGAGAGAGAGGGCACGCAGGGTTGGGAGAGAGAGGGAAGAGAGGCTAAGAGGCCTCGCAGACCAAGAGGACCTACTGGTGCCTATTTTGGAGACAGGGTACAGCATGGTAGAGGTTTTATGAATCAGCCAGTTCAATTTGCACTTCAAGCTTTGCACGGTGTTCTAGGTGCCTATGGGTCTTAGGGTACCCGTGATGTACACCTTCCACATCCACATGGTTGCTTTAATGTTGCTTTGAGTGTGGACATACTGGCCACATGGTGAGAGATTGTCCCAGACTCCATACAAATGTGTCACAGCGGGGTATTCAGGCCATGAGTTATGCTCCAGTTGCTGATATTCCTGCAACGCCAGCTTGGGGTGCAAGTCAAATAATTAGAGGGCTCTCAAGAGGGGGAGGCCTATTCCGTTGATGTGTTTATGCTGTAGGGTTGAGGCTACTACACCAGATGATGTTGTACATGTATGGTTTCAATTTGTTATAGAAGGGCATCATTCGTATTTTGTTTTGGTTCTGCTTTTCAAGGTGAGTCATCCTATATTACTTCACATACGAGTGTTTGATAGTTCTCTTATGTGTTTCTCCTTGATTACTTAGTCTTATTCGCATTGTGCTTATTGGTTTTTAGCTTGTGAAGTGTGTAACCAGGTGGCGTTAGATGTCTTGTTGATTCAGGTGAATAGTTATGAGGTCTTTATGTTTCTTGCATCGTTGTCAATGTTGTGCAAATTTGGAACATGGTTCTAGCAGTTATGAGGCTAATTGTCGGTGCTGGATATGATTATGGACATCTGTTTGGCTAGAGTTGTTATTAAGGGCATATGTGTGATGTGTCATGTCGTATGGTTGTACCATGTGGATGTAGGCATAAGTTGTTGCAGCTGGTGACGTAGGAATCTCTTGGAAATGATTGGATTGTAAGAAATGTGATTCTAAGGTTTACCAGTGTGGGTGTAGGAATAATTTTCAGTTGGGATGGTGTCATCGGACCTATGTGGATTGGGTTGACGTGGGATCACCCGCGGGTGTGTGTATGACGAGAACATTCGTTTGATTTGATTACTTCGGCACGTTCGAGGATGAGCGTTCGTTTAAGACGGGGAGAATGTGACACCCCGACCAATCATTTTGATTAACGTCTCATTTGGGGGTGTAAGGCCTCGAGCATCTTCCTATTATGTGTTGTGACTTGCGTGTATGGCCGAGTTTAGTTTTCCGATGGTTCGGGATCAATTTGGAAGAAGGATTCCTCTTTTAGAAGCTTAAGCGGTAAGAGTTGACCGGAGTTTTGACTTTTGTGTAGATGACTCCAAAATGATGCTTTGATGATTCCAATAGCTTTGTATGATGATTTTTTACTAAGGCGCACGTCCGGATGTGGATTTGGAGGTCCGTAGGTAATTTGAAGCATTTCTTCAAAAATTTGAAAGTTGAAGTTTTAGAAGGTTGAGAGGTTTGACTGAGAGTTGACTGTGGTGGTATCGGGGTAGAAATGCGATTTCCAGATTTGGATTATCTCGGTTATGTCATTTGGGACTTGCATGCAAAATTGGACATCATTCCGGGTTGATTTGATATGTTTCGGCATGAATTTTGGAAGTTGTAATATTTGAAAGTTTATAAGTTCAATTCGAGGCCCAATTCGTAGTTTCGACGTTGGTTGATGTGATTTGAGGCCTCGAGTAGGTCCGCATTATGTTATGGAACTAGTTGGTTTAGACGGGGTCCCAGGGGCTCCGAGCGTGTTTTGGATGGGCTATATGCCATTTTCTTATGTTTTGGAATGTTGCATTTATGGTGTCTGGTGTCCCCTACGATCACGTAGGTGTAGCCATGACCGCGAAGGCTGTTTGGTGGGCTGGTTCTTTTTCCTCTTCGCGTTCACAAGGATCAGTCCGCGATCACGTTCGTGTGAGTGATTGCTTGTTCGTGTTCGCATAAGGCCTTCCTCGTTCGCGTAATGTTGAACTTGTTGGGGAGGCCGGTACTTTGTTCTTTGCGTTCGCATAGCCATGTGCACGATTGCGTACTTTGAGGCAGGGATGAACCGCGCCTGCCTTTCTTCTTTCGCGATCGCATAGTACCTCTTTGTGGGGCAGTGTCATTTCTTCTTCATCATCGCATGGATTCATGCGTGATCGCGTAGTGCATTTTTGTGGCAGACAATGTTTCTTATTCGCGATCGCATGTGTATTCCGTGATCGTGATTGGCAAATACCTGGGCAATATAATATATTTTCCAAAATTGAGGGCCTGTCCATTTTTATCATATCTTGAGTTGTAGACCTCAGATTTGAGCGATTTTTCATGGGTTCTTCAAGAAAATCATTGAGGTAAGTGTTCTTTACCCGGAATTTATTATATCTCGTGACTTGCATCTTTATTTTTGTCTTTTAATTAGTGGTTTGAGTTGGGGAAAATGAGAATTTTGAGAAAAACTTTCAAAAATGAAAATTGACGATTTGAAGGACGAATTGATATTGGAATTTGGTAATTCTTGTATGGTTGGACTTGTTATTGAATGTGTGTTTTTTTAAAATTTTAGTCAGGTTTCGATACGCGGGCCCGGGAGTTGACTTTGGGTTGACATTTTAGTTTTAATTAAAGATCGAAGCTTTATTATCCGAAATTATTTGCTATAAGCTTTATTTATGATTTGAAGTTATTTGGTTAGATTTGAGCCGTTCGGAGGTTGTTTCACTTGACAAGTTCATTTTAGGTTCTTGGTCTAGTTTCTTTGAGGTGAGTATCTTACATAACTTTGTGTGGGGGAAACTACACCTTAGGTTTTGAGTCATTGTGTTCACTGTGTCATGTGAAGAGTACGTGCTTAGTCTTATTTGTAAAAAATTGAACGTTAAGGATTCTTAGGTTCTTATGTTCATTAGATATGAAGTTGTTTCGCCATGTTAAATCCCCCATTTATTAAATTTACCCATACGTGTCTTATTTGGAATTAATTGCTTCATGTTCTACCCTTATTGCCGATTACACTCTTATGTGCCTTGACTGAAATTGTTGCCTTTTTATTGCCATGCTATGTAATGACCCGGCCGTTCGTTCTGAGAGTTTAGCCCTGTTGTCCCTCATTTCTGCTTCATTGTTTGTCATTCAGCTCTATTATGTTGTGTCGGGTCGATTGGCTCGGGTTCAAAGTGATTTTTGGAAAAAGAATGAGACACTTGGTCTCTTAAGTTTGGTATTTAGTGGAAAAGTCAACCGGAAGTTGACTTATAAGTAAATTTTCTTGGAATTTGTTTTTTATGGTCCAGATAGCTTCGTTAGGTTATTTGGGACTTAGGAGTGGATTTGGAATGTTATTCAGAGGTCCGTGGTAGAATTAGGCTTGAATTGACGAAATTGGATTTTTGGCAATTTCTGGTCGGCAGTGGAAAATTAGCTACCGAGTTCGGAATGGAATTTCGGAAGTTGGAACAAGTTCGTAGTTCGTTTGTGAAGTGTGTACAAATTTTCAGGTCATTCAGACATAGTTTGGTTGGTTTCGGCATCGTTGGCGAATTTCGAAAGCTTAGAAATCCTTAGGCTTGAACTTCAGGTTGATTTGATGTTTTGATGTTGTTTGGAGTGTTCCGAAGGTTGGAATAAGTTTGAATAGTGGTATATGACTTGTTGGTATTTTTGGTTGTGGTCCCGAGGGCCTCGGGATGAATTCGGATGGTTAACGGGTTAAATCAGTGAAGTTTGAAAAGCTGAAAACTCTACTAGTGCATTTCTTCTGGTGTGGCCGCACCAGCGGAGGGGGAGTCGCAGGTGCGGTTGGGCGATCACAGATGCGGAAGATGAGGCCTGGGCAATTGAGCGCAGGTATGGAAGAGAGTATCGCACCTGCGAGCCCGCAGGTGTGAAGTTGGGCGTAAGTGAGTTTCGCAGATGCGCAACTGGGACCGCAGGTGCGAGAAAAGTGTCCGCAGGTGCGGAATCCCTGGCAGAACCTATATAAGTTGCACTTCGCGAATTTTTGTTATATCCACCATTTTTTATGACGGGTTTGGAACTTTTTGAGGGGTTTTGAAGAGGGATTCAAGGGGAAACACTGAGGTAATATTTTTAAACCTAATACTCGATTCTATGGTAATTTAAGCATTAAATTTGTGGGATTTAATGGTAAAAATTGAGGGGTTAGGGCTTGGGAATTTGAAGGTTTGATTTGGGGATTTCAGGGGTCATGTGAGATCGGATTTTGATGAAGTTGGTAGGTATAGACTCGTGAGTGAATAAGGATTTCAATTTTGTAAATTTTGTCGGATTCCGAGACGTGGGCCAGGGGTCGGGTTTGGCCAATTTCAGTATTTGTGATGTAATTCGATAATTTTTTGTGTGGGCTTTGTTCCTTTAGTATATATTAATGATATAACACTGATTTTTTGTTAGATTCGGGGCGCCGAGTCGAGCGGCAAGGGCATTGCAGAGTAGAGTTTTGGCTTGATTGAGGTAAGTAACGCTTCCAAACTTGGTCCTGAGGGTTCAAAACCTTGAACTACATGTTATGTGATTAGAATTGGGTGACGCACACGCCAAGTGACAGGCGTGCGGGCGTGCACCGTGAGACTTGTGACCTGGTTCATTCTATGGCATCGTTTAGTGGTTCTTTCTTGATGATATATGTGCTTCTATCAATGTGATTAATGCAAACATGCTTTAAATCATGCTAAATATTATGTTAAGGCTTCACGCCGATACTGTTGAGACCCGAGCGATCGTCTTAAAGCAAACATGCTAGATATTATGTTAAGGCTTCACGCCGATATTATTGAGAACCGACTGGTCATTTATTTCTGTCATCTCATGTGTTTCATTGATATTATATACTCAGTCTTGTCATTGCATATCATATCATGTCTCAGTCTCGGAAATTGTTGTTTTGCACATTATATCATTGATTCGGGCTAGTTCATGCATTGTGAGCGCATGTGAGCGAGACTGGAGAGTGATGACTGAGTGAGGCCGAGAGCCTGATATTGAGTGACAAATATGGGATCGGGTTGCACGACGCATCATTTTATATTGATTATTCCTGGATATGGCTTAAGATAACGCTTGGGATGTAGGAGCCCCTCCGGAGTCTGTAACACACCCCCAGTGAGCGCAGTGATATTTGAGGGATAGATCTTCCCTGGACATGGATCTTGTCCGAAGTGTTTATATTTGGAGACGGATCTTCTCTATGAGGCTGGATTGTCCTGTTTCCTCGATATTGAGCAACTAATGTCAGTGATGTGTATAAGTATTCTGGGATGAATCTTCCCTGGTCCGTTGAGCCATATACAATACCGAGTGGTTGTGAGGTATATCATTATCTGGAGATGGATATTTTCCATGAGGCTGGATTTGCTTGTTTCCTCGGTACTGAGTGACTTTTGTCTGATGTGTATATATATTCTGGGATGGATCTTCCCTTGGCCATGCGAGCCATATACAGTAGTGAGTGGACGAGTATTTAAGAGTGGGAGCACATTGTGCATTTCATATTGTTGATGCATTGGCATGTAGAATACATTGAGTTATATATGCTAAATTGTTCAAAACTGTACTTGTCTTATTACCTTGAGTTGTCTAGTTAACTCAAAGCATGCCTAAATTTCTGTACATTGGTTATGTTATAAATGTGGAGGTTTAGTCCGTCACTACCTCTCAGCCCACAGTTTGGGCTTGTTACTTACTGAGTTGGTGTACGCACGTTACCCCCTGCACCTTGTGTGCAGATTCAGGTATCTCAGGTCACGATAGTGCCAGCTGATCTTTGTTGTGGTTCATCTTCGGAGAGAGCGAGGTAGCTGCTTAGCGATCACCTGCCTTTCTCCTTCCCTATCTTCCTTTGTGTATTTTGTTAGTTATTTCTCAGACAATTGTTTGTCTTGATGTATTTTGGCATAGTTGTAGCATGGCTCATGACTTAGTGACACCAGATTTTTGAGATTTCTCTTTTTACAATATTTTGAGTTTGATTCTATCTTTTATTTTGGTCTCTCTGATAGAAAAAAGGTTAATATTTAAACATTGTTATGATATAAAGTGAATTGGTTAAGAGTGTAGGCTTGCTTAGTTCCACGATAGGCGCCATCACGTCCGGGTTGGGTTTTGGGTCGTGACATGCTATCCTTTACGTACTTCTCTATCCTTAATTAAGGTTATTATTATATTTTCCGTAATTTCTTATCCTTAATTGGGCTTGTTGTATCTCTTCCGTAATTGCTCAACCTTAAATGAAGTTTTGTTATCCCTTTTCATTGTTGACTTATCCTTAGTTAGAATCATTGATTCATGTTATCTCTCTTATCGTCGGATTGTACTTTTGTGGAATCCTTGATACACATTATCTTTTCCTTGTTGAACTATTTTCGTTCAGACCATTATTCCCTGTTATGTCTTTTTTTGTTAGCTCGTTCTATCGTTTCCTTGTGTTATGAAGTTCCCGAGTTGATTTACTTGTCGCATCCTCGTGTTATTGTTGTTGTTCTTTTTGTTTTTGTATTCAGTGTTGTTGGAACAAGGGCTATGCTTGGTTGTGATATTGAAGTTGTTTGAGTAAATGTTGTGGTATGTGGGCACTTATTGTGAAAATCATTTTTTTGAATTGTTATGTTTTGGCACATATGTTATTGTTGAGAGGATTGTATGATGTTTCCACGAAATTTCTACCATGCTGTTGTTATGATGTTTGCACGAAGTTTCTACTGTGCTACTATTATGATGTTTGCACGAGGTTTCTGTCGTGCTGTTGTAATTATTGATACGCATCCGATGGTACAAGGTCTGAGTGTTGAAACATATGCGGTGAGATACGGTGGGCTTGATACATGTGGCTAGTAGGGGAACTACTAGAAGTCATGCGGTGTGATAAGGTGGCTAAAATGCGGGAAGTTATTTCGGGAAAAATGACTTTTCAAAACTAGATGTAAAGGCTACCGCGGTAATATAAACAAATATTGTGATTCATTTTATGATTTGAGACTACGAGGCGGTACCTCGGTAGTGAATCTTGTTGACATTTCCTCCATTCTTTGATTTTTGTTTCCTTAGTATAATACTAATTGTCTTTCTCCGTGTTGCGCTATTTGATTAGTTCTGTGTAGCTAATCTTGTGGTATTACTCGTTGTTTCAATTTCATTGCTAACTTTATTACAATGTACATTTTGTGGTGATCGTTTCTTATGTCCCATCCATTGTCTCTTTTCTTACTTGATGATCTGAATTGTGGTAGAACACTTGCATAAGCATACACGTAGAAAAATCAACCTTATCGGTCTAAGAAGATGAATCCTGATGTTTTGACCATTAAATGTACTCCCGTGTGCATGCCTTATGTGTGAGAGTTATCCTGTTGGCACGTGAGTTGTCTGTGCAATCATGAGTCATTATTATTGTTGTTTGTGCCTAAGTAGTCTGTGCGGATATTAGATATTGTCACTCCTTGGGCAGTGCTGTTACGAATTGTAATATGAGCACATGATGCCAAGTTATTAGGGTTCACAAATTAGGACCCGTGATTTGTGATTTTGAGGTTTGGTACCTCGTGAAAATTCTTTGACAAAACTGGTGTGGAAGCGGTTGTTCCTACTGAGTTGTCACTTGTCATCCTTTATTTTATTTCACTGGTTTTGAACCGTGTTCACTTACTCTACAGTGTTATTACCCGTTGTGTCTCGTTGCTAACTGTTGCTTTTAGTCTCTATTATAAACATTGTATTATTATTATCATCATGCCTACCTTTATACTAATACTGTTTCCCGTTAGTTCAACATTTATACTTGTTCAGGTTGTTTAATCCAGTGGGTGTATTAAATGTTCCTCGTCACTACTCCACTGAGGTTTGTCTTGATACTTAATGGGAACCGCTTTGGTGTACTCATACTACGCTTCTGCACATTTTTGTGCAGATCTCAAAAGCCTCAGTCATTGCTGATTATTAGCTAGCTGATCGAACATTGCTGTGGAGACTCAAGGTATAACTTTCGTCACATTCGCATGCCTCAGAGTCACTTTCTGATATTGTACTTGTACAATTTAAATTATATTCCAAACAATTATATTTAGGGATTTTGTAGCAAACTCAGTAGAGCTTTTGTTAATGCTATGAATCTAACGAAGTTTGTGGACCCTCCCAAAGTTTCTACTGAAAACTAATCGAATGCAAATGAGAACGGGAGAATGACACAAATAGGGATTTTTATTTCACTATTATTTTTATGACCTCGATCATAGAAGTTCTGAGAAAATAGTGCAACACTATGTTGTAAAGCACGGTCGCTATAATTTCAGCAAGTAATGATGATTGTCAGGATTTGTGGTAAAATTCTGACGATCACTAGAATTTTCAGTCACAATGCTAAAACAATTATCATATTTCAGCATTGTGGCTGAATCCCGGCTACTTAATTCTAAAATTCTGTCCGGAAATTACTTTTCCAAGTTTTTTCTTAACCGGATCAAAGTTTTAAAGAGTAGTCCTAAAAAAGGTTCATCCATCGTAATTTTGTGATTGAGAAAAATCCTGGTAGCCCAGTGGGCTAAGGAAAAGAGCCCATACGCTTTAAGGCATTCTTGAACCTGTAATTTCGTGAATTTCATCAACCATTAGGGCAGTAAAACAGAATTATTTTACGGGGTACACTTGCTTTTATTGTAAATAATATTGTTAGACCTTCATGAGTCTCCTTGGTCTCTCATTTCCTCTCGCCCCCTCTTGCATATCTCCATTAAACTGACTTTCAATTAGGAACATGTACATGAGAAAATGATTTGAGTTTTAATCAAAACTAAAAGTACAAATGTTGCAGAAATATTTGTAGGACAACACAACCTATCGTTATGTTACATCCGACAAGTCCTGATCTAGGTAGAATTAAAGTAGAAGGTACGTAGTCATTTAATTTTTTTTTTTCAAAAATAAAAACTGAGATCAGATGAGGAAAGGGAAACAAAAGAGCAAAGACAATAAACCACAAAAACATTAACTCATAGTCAAAGGCAACAGACTTCATAAATGATCCTTCCATAGGTAAGTTTAACAACATTGTAGTAACAATGGGGACACTGTACCTTCTATCATGGTAGCCTGTACTCCGTCCACCCGTGAAGCTATTATCAGTTAGTTTTCATTTGAGTCCTCTTATAGTTGTTGACACCTCTCCCGCAGCAAGTATAGACTGACCCAAATAAACTATAATCCATTTTTAAAAATAAAAACCTTAGTTGTCAAAATCAATATGTTTAATTTATACCATTAGCGTTGAAATATTGACATATATAAACTTACATAGAGACATATCAAATAAAGAGAGAGTAAAATAGTCATTTACATAAGCACAACAGTGAAATAGAAAACATAATTGCGAGCCATGACAAATGTATTACTCTCTCCGTTCCAATTTAAGTGAACTTGTTTGACTGAGCACGAAATTTAAGAAAAAATAAGACTTTTGAAATTTGTGGTCCTAAACAAGTTAAAAAGGGGCCAAGAGTATTTGTGTGGTTATAAAAGCTTCTCATTAAGGGTGGATTGTAAGTTTAAGTTAAATTGTTTCCAAATTTAAAATTGGATCATTCTTTTTGCAACATTACCAAAAATAAAATAAGTTCACATAAATGGAACGGGGAGTACTTGCTAAGACAGACATGGAAAGATAAAAGATGTGTTATTGCAGTGCAATATTTTGCTTTCATAAAGGGCCATGAATTTATAGGCATCCTTTCCCCAAATTTTTCTCTATCTAATTTACAAATTATCCTTAACTAAGTTACAAATTGAATCCATTTTATTCAACAAAAAGGGGAGGGCAAGTCTGGATGATGAGCACCTCTTTACTAGAGCTTCTCTCCAAATTCTCTCAATTAATGGAATATTAGGCCATTTCTCCTTTTTTGTGTTTTCCTTTCAGACTATCCACAAGTTCACTTCACCTAAAAAAAATAAAAATAAAAAAGAAACAAGGAAAAAGAAACTAAATTTCCGGAGTTTTAGTTTGGGAAAAAGAAATAGTTATATATATATATACACACACAAAGTACAAATAAGGTTTTCTTTTTCAATTTCTTTTTGTGAAATTCAAAGTTAAATTTTAAAAGTGAGACAATATAAAATACCCAGGCAACAACTTTTTAGCTTAATGCTAAATCAATTTTTTTTATTTTAACATATATATATACAAAGTATAATATGATAATACACAATATATTTTTTAATATATGCAATATCTAAATTTTACGGAAACTCCAAATCTAATAAAAAATTATTGGTCTATGAATATACTTTAATTTAAGGAAAAATGCATAAGTATCCCCTGATCTATAGCCTGATTTTCAACTTCACATTTTATCTTTGCGGGGATCCTATTACCCCCTTGAACTATTTTTAAATGAAATTAGTATACTTGTCCCGACCTCAAATCCACTAGTCGTGATGGCACCTTACCCAACCGGCTAGGTAAACGAACTAGTAACTATCCAGTTCCACTAATATCAACAAAAGAATTAAACGGAAGTAATTTACTGAATCTTATATATTTCTCAAGGACTGGTAGTACAAATCATGAGCTTCTTAGAATAGAGTTTACAAAGCTGAAATGAAATAAATACATAGTCCGTTTGAAAAGTACATAAACAGAGTTTTATTGATCTAAGGCTACCACGAACAAGGGACAAATACAACCGGAACGCAAGTACATATTCAATCGAGCTCCCATCGAACACAGCAACATCAGCAGCCAAAATCTGCACGCAAGGTGCAGAAGTGTAGTATGAGTACAACCGATCCCATGTACTCAGTAAGTAACAAATCTAACCTTAGGTTGAAAGTAGTGATGAGCTAACACAAAGGTCGGGTCCAATACCAATATTCCACAACAGTTCATAACATCATGTTACAAGTGATAAAAGATGTATCTCAGAAATTCAGCTCGTTCACAGTTCCAAAATATAGTGTAACGATCCGGCCGGTCGTTTCGCGAGATTATCCCCGTTTCCTCTGGTTCATCTTTGTCATATGTTATTTAACCTATTTATGTTATGTTGATTCGGTTGGTTCGATTTCAGTGTGGTCGTGACGAGAATTGAGACACTTAAGCCTCATTTGTTTGCACTTAATGAGTGTCTGAATCTAAATGAATTAGATCTTAGCCCATTAAGTGTATTTATTTTTTAATTTTTAAAAAGTCTGAATAGGTCTGATTGCGTCTGATTCGGTCAGACCTTTAATTGAGTCTTAATTAAATTTAGAGGTTAAAATACGAAAATACACGCCTCTCTTTTTGGTGCTTCTTTTCTCTCTCTTGACATCAGGCTATTTCTTCTAAAACCCAAAATAAATTTCATCCTTCACACGCTCTCTCTTCAAGGATCAATTTATGTTCAAATTTTATTTTTGTTATATTTCGTTACTACAATTATTGTTTTATATATATAATACGTATAATATATATATATATATATATATATATATATATATTATACGTATTCAGATATTGAAAAATAAATAGTCTTAATCTTTCAGTGTTCAGATATACATACCACATCTTAATATTCAGTCGTGCATTCAGATTCAGACGTCTTAAATCTTAAAAAAAACGAGGCCTTAGTCTCTTAAATGAGCTTAATGGTGAAAAAAGTCAATAGGGAGTTGACTCATAGGTAACGACCACGGAATATGGAATTTATAGCTCGGATAGCTTCATTAGGTGATTTGGGACTTAGGACTGTAATCGGAATGTGATTTTGAGGTCCGGAGTAGAATAAGGCTTGAATTGGCAAAATTGAGTTTTTGGCGATTTCTGGTCGGCAGTAGAATTTCATCTATCGGGGTCGGGATGAAATTCCGGAAGTTGGAACAGGTTTGTAGGGTCATTTTTTATGTGTGTGCAAATTATCAGGTCAATCAGACGTGTTTTGGATTATTCCGGCATCTTTGGAGAAATTTAGAAATCTCAAAGTTCATAGGCTTGAATCCGATGTGATTTTGGTGTTTTGGCATTGTTTTGGGTGTTTCGAAGGCTCGCCTAAGTTTGAATAAGGTTATGGGATGTGTTGGTATGTTTGGTTGAGGTCCCGAGGGCCTCGGGTGAGTTTCGGGTGGTTAACAGATCAATTTTTGGACTTTGAACTTGACAGATTTTCTGGTGTTGTTGCAGAGAAAATTTGTTTTATGAGTTCGCGGTGAGGTCTCGCGTTCGCGAAGAGTAAATGAGGGAGCTGGGGGGTTTTTCCCTATGCGTTCGCGAAGGGTGGACGCGAACGCGGAGGTTTGGATGAATTGTACTTCACGTTCGCATTAGGGTGCCCGCGTTCGCGAAGGGTAGTTGGCAGTTGGGAGGACCCGAGGTGTTTGTGCTATGTGGTCGCGGGGAAGCGGACGCGTTCGCGATGGTGTGGGTTGGTAAATATTTGCGTTCGCGAAGAAGGGACCGCATTTGCTAAGGTCTTTTTGGAGGGTAAGCTTGGTTAGCCTACGTGAACGCGAGGGGTTGGCCGCGTTCGCGTAGAAGGACCTGGGCAGAATATTTAAATAGAGGACTTCGCGATTTTAAACCTATTTTCACCATTGTTGAGCGATTTTGGAGCTTTTTGAGAGGGACTGAAGAGGGAATCGAAGGGAAACACTTGGAGGTAAGATTTTTGACTTCAATAATCTATCCTATGTTGATTTCTAAGTAATTAAACCTGAAATTAGTGGGATTTAAACCCAAAATTTGGGGAAATTAGGGCTTATAATTTGGAGACTTTAATTGAGGAACTTAAGGGGTAATTGTGGTTCGATTTTGATGTTCTTGGTATGTATAGAATCGTGGGAGAATAAGGATTTCGGTTTTGTGATTTTTATCAAATTCTGGTATGTGGGCCCGGGGGTCGAGTTTGATCGATTTCGGGAATTGTGCTTAATTTTGATAATTATTGAATGGGCTTTGTTCCTTAGTAGTTGTCGAACCAGTTTGAGATAAGTAACGATTGTAAATCTAGACCTGAGGGTATGAAACCCCGGTATTTCGTACTGTTTTGATAAATGAGGTGACGCACATGCTAGATGACGAGTGTGTGACCGTGCACCGATAGGGATTGTGACTTGGTCAGTCCCGTAATGGTTATTAAGCCGCTTGTTTGATTTGAAATCACACGATATCCTATATTTTAAAGACTTATACTTTATTATGGGCTGTATGACATGTTTGGGGCCTTGTGCCGACCTGTTTAGACACTCAAGGGTATTCTTACTACTGCCTTCACACTATTTTGATAGAAAACATTAACTCAGTCATGCTTTATACCTGTTTACTGTTTATTTCTGTTTACCACCCTATTTTAGAATATTGAAAGATAATTTGGGCTAAGTCCCTATGATTTGTGGTGGGTTGGGCTGAGTCCCCGTGAGTTGTGATGAGTTTCCCGAGTGGCTTGTGAAGATGAATGAGTGAGGCCGAGAGCCAGACTTGTGAGGATAAATAGGGATCGGGTTGCACGCCGCAACACTATATACATATATATATGGATCGGGCTGCACGCCGCAGCGAGACATGTGGATCGGGCTGCGCGCCGCAGCAAGATATATATTGGATCGGGTTGCACGCCACAACGATATAGCGCTTGGGCTGTAGGAGCCCCTCCCGAAGTCTGTACACCCCAGTGAGCGTAGTCGACTATTATGGATCGGGCTTCCAGCCGCAGCGGTTACTATTATGGATCGAGCTTCACGTCGCAACGGGTTATTTTATGGATCGGGATGCACGCCGCAAATATTATATGGTATATGTTTAGTGAGAGTGCTGAGTGGGAGCATTTACTGCTGAGAGAGGAGTCCCGAGTGACTGAGAGGCTTGCCCGAGAGGATTTATTTGTGAGTGATACTGTGCCCGAGGGGCTTATATATACTATGAAACTACCGTTTTCACTCTTCTTTACATTGATTCTCTAATGATAATGTTGAACAAATGTTTTATATGAGACTTTAAATGGAAAATTGGAATTTTATAAAAATTCAAAAATGTAGATTCCTGACTTGATTTATTCATTTCCACTGTTGTTTATTATATGAGTTCACATGATTTTTAAAATGCTCGTCACTGCACTCAAGTCTTTAGTTATGGTTGTTACTTACTGAGTTGGCGTACTCACGTTACTCCCTGCACCTTGTGTGCAGGTTCAGGTACCGGGGCAGAGCGATAGTTGATCTACCCCATTTGGAGCATTGTTCAGAGATTGTGGGGTAGTTGTTTGGCGTCTGCAGCCTACCCTTTCTCCTTCCTACCCTGTCATTTTACTTTACTTTCAAACTTGTTGTAGTAGAGAATTAGTATCAGACTGTATTACTTCTTAGATGCTCATGACGGTTGACTCCAGATGTTGGGGCTGTGTTTAGATGTTATTGCCACTTTTATTGTTTTGAAATGCTTAAGAGCGGAAATTATTATGAAATATCGGATAATTTATGTATTAAATAGAAAACCATTATGTCATTTTCAGTGAATTGGCTAGCCTAGTATCACGATAGGCGCCATCACGGCCAGTTTAAATTTGGGGTCATGATAAATAGACATGCTTTTCAAGTATTTCAGTAAAAGCCCAAATCGTTTACCAAAAATGCCAAATTACGAGTAAGTTGAATATAAACTATGATTTTTCCCAAAATTCGTTTCAAAAATAAGTAAGATGTTTCATTTTCAGATAGCATGAGGAAAGTATGTCTCTATGCCTACATGTCAGGATACAGGTAAAATCATAAATGTCCCCAAAATTGGGTAGCAGAAGGAAATGCATCTCTATGCATATATATCAAGTACGCATGTCCAATGCAATACATCTCGATGATGAGCTCATGTACTCACACTCTCAGAGTACTCAGTCTCACTGTCTCGCATCCTCTCTCACTATGCTCAATGCTCAGCACACTCAATCACTCAGCGCTGTACAATACCTGTTGCAACATGCAACCCGATCCATATATATATAGTCGACTGCGCTCACTGGGGGTGTGCAGAATTCGTTGTGGCTCCTTCAGCCCAAGATCTATATCGTTGTGGCGTGCAACCCGATCCCATAAAATGTAATCAATATATCACTGCGGTGTGCACCTCGATCCCATAAAATGTAATCAATATATATCGCTTCAGCGTGAAGCCCGATCCCACAAAATTAATCAATATAACATGTTGTGGAGTGCAGTCCAATCCCAAAATATCACTCTCACTCAGGCCCTCGGCCTCACTCAGTCATCAATCTCTCCAGTCTCACTCACGGGCTCACAATGTCATGAAACTAGCCCGACAATAATGATATGATGTATAAATAAATAATAACTCAGACTGATATATGGCATGAATGCATGGATGTGAGTGAGTACGAAATATCAACGAAATTAGTGAGATAACAAGAAGAAACAACCACAATGGGTCCAAACAGTATCAGCATGATGCCCAAACATGATATCTAGCATGATTGACAGCTTAACTGCTTACTCAGATGGAGGACACACAAATATCAACAAAGTAGGACCACTATACAGTACCATAGAAGCAACAAGAGTCCCAATTCACATGGTGCACACCTACACGTCCGTCACCTAGCATGTGCGTCACGTCAATACCAATCACATAACACGTATTACGGGGTTTCATACCCTCAGCACTAAGTTTAGAAGAGTTACTTACCTTGAACAAGCCTCTTTAAAATTCACAATCCAATCTCAAAAATCGAAGATAGATTCATGAAATATAACCAAAACCAAGTAGAAAAAACTTACCCAATTCATATAGTGAAAATTTCTTCAAGAATCGCCTCAATCCGAGATCCATAGCTCCGAAAATGTAAAAATGTCTAAAACTTTCGAAATAGAGTACTATATACACTGCACAGGCATCCTCTTTCGCGAACGCGGCAATACTATCGCATTCGCGATGAACAAAATAATCTGCCACCATAATACACTTTGCGTTGCGGTAAACACCTCGCGAACGCGACTCACAACTGACTTAGACCTTCGCGAACGCGGCTCCAACTATGCGAACACGATGAAGAAGTCCTCCGGCCCCAACTCCCAGCTCAACCCTACGCGTCCGCGATCCATCATACGCGAACACGAAGAAGACTTTCCCCAACACTATGCGAACGCGGACCATTAATCGCGAACACGATGAAGAAATTCTACCACCATTGAAATACACTATGTGTTTGCGACACTTGCGACGCGAACATGACGAAACACTGAGACACCAGAAAACAACAGAACACAACAACGCCAAAACGAAGAATAATAATCTGAAATCAATACGAAACACGCCCGAGCCCCTCGAGACCTCGTCCAAACATACCAACAAGTCCCATAACATAACACGGGCCTAGTCGAGGCCTCAAAACACACATAATAACATCAAAACAATGAATCACACCTCAAATCGAAATCTATGAACTTTGACCTTTTCAACTTTAATAACTCGTGCCAAAAAGCTTTAACGAGATATATGCATTATTGAACAAATTCTCCAAAATAAATCCGCATTGGCAAGGAGAGATGGGAAGACACATAGTGCAAAAGTCTGCAGGGGTTCTTGAGTTAGATGTCATCTCGGCATTATCAGCACAGATTTCTACACCGACCAACCAAGTCAATCAGATGACCATGGTTATTAACAAGTAACAAGCTCAACCAGTGCAACAGGTTCAAGTGTTTTGTTAAGTATGTGGAGAGGGTCACACGAGCGACTTATGCCCAGTTAATCCAGAGTCTGTCTCCTTTGTGGGTAATGCGAATAGGGACCAAACAAACCAGTATGGGAACACTTACAATACCAACTGCAGGAACCACCCAAACTTCTCTTGGGGTGGAAACCAAGGTGCTCAAAATCAATACCGACCACAAGCACCTCGACAACAATATAGACCACCTCAGGCTGAACAACATGCAAACTCAACATGTCGCATGGAGGAAATGATGAAGAAATTAATGGCTGACCAGCAAGCCCACACAACAGAGATGATAAAGAAAGTGATGGTTGACCAGCTGGCCCAAGCCGCACCATTTAGAAATTTGGAGCACCAAATGGGATGACTTGCTAGTGCCCAAAATACTCGACCAGTTGGATCTCTTCCAAGTGGAACTGAGGCTAATCCTAAGGCATCTATTAATGCTGTCTCATTAAGGGATGGGAGACAATTAGAAAAAGTTTAATTGAAAAAAAGAAAAAACGTGACCTTTAATTAGAAGCCGGCTAGTATAGAGTTAGAATCAGAAAAATCAAAGGAGTCAGAGAAGCCAGTTGAAGAGGTGGTGGCTAAGCAACCCCCACTATTAGTTGCGAGGCCACCACCTCCGTTCCCTCAAAGATTGAACAAAGTGAAGGATGATTCCGCGTATAAAAAGTTTCTTGATATCTTGAAGCAAATGGAAATTAATATTCCACTGGTAGACATCCTGCAAGAAGTGCCCAAATATGCAAAATACATCAAGGACATAGTGGAAAATAAAAGGAGGCTGACTGAATTCGATACAATGGCACTCACTGAGGAATGTAGCTCTAAAATCCAAAGCAAGCTACCTCAGAAATTGAAATATCCAGGTAGTTTCACTATCCAAATCTCGATTAGTAAGCATGCAGTCAGGCGAGCTTTTTATGATCTTGGAGCGATCATCAATCTGATGTCGCTATCTGTGTTCAGACAGTTGGGTTTAGGTGAACAAAGCCCAACAATGGTAATCTTACAGTTTGCTGATCGCTCCCTTGCTCATCCGGAATGAGTGATTGAAGATTTTGTTTATTTTTTTTCAAATATTTATTGCTCTCAAACGCACACGCAAGTATACGTGGTCGTACAGGTAATAAAATGATAAGTCGAGTGTCGAACCCACATACTTGTATCACCTACCCACTAAATTCACAAAGATTGTTATTTAGTCAAGCCAAAATCAAGTTCAAGATAGTGATTATACTAAACTCTAATTCTAAGTAGTAACTAAATTATCAAGCAAAAAAATGATTGTTGTGTATTCAGTAGAGACAAATATTCCAGGGTTGTGATCGATTCACCAATCCTATTGTGTTCTAATTAACTCTCCCTTTCATACAATTGACACATGGTTGCTAATCAATCGAACAATTTCTTTCATAGCCTTCTCCCGAAGTACTACTCGCCTGTTCAAAATAGATCAACGCCTATATTCATATGAAATCAATCTATCAAGAACACATTAAGATTATGATATTTAATTAAGCAAGGTGACTAGGTATATTCCTATCCTAACCACAGATCCCCCCCCCCCCCCCCCCCCCCCCCCCCCCCCCCCC
>ML296729.1:62224-88291 GCA_005239495.1 Nicotiana undulata
TGTCGTGGGGGAGTAGGTGTTTTCCGGGGGGAATAAGAGAAGAAGGGGGGTTAGGGTTGGGTTAAATAATAAAGAAAAGAATAAAATTAAACCAAAAAAAAAAATTAAACTAACTAAAAACACTGGCCGGCGAACTTAACAAGCGCGGCCGCGCTTGTGGATCAGAACACTTCTTAATTTGCGTAGTGGGAGCGCACTCGAAGCGCGCCCGCGCATGTTGTGACAAGACGAGACAGAAAACATGCTGATTAGCGTGGCCTGAGCGCAGTTGAAGCGCGGCCGCGCACCTTGAAGGCAGAAAACTTGTTGATTTGCGCGGGCACTTGTGCGGCCGCGCATCTGGGAGGCAGAACACTCAGCAATATGCGTGGCTTGAGCGCGGGCGTAGTGCGACCGCGCATCTGGACTCGAAGTTGTCACATTTGTTTTCACTTTAGTGTGGCTGGATTTATCACTCGCCTAAGCTCGCCTGCATATGTTAGTACTTACAAAAATCCAACTAACTATTCTAACTACACTAAAATCACTACACATTGGGTTACCTCCCAACTAGCGCTGTAGTTAGTGTCGTGGCATGACAATTACAACAATCAATGGGTTGCCTCCCATGCAGCGCCTGATTTAACGTCGCGGCAGGACGCAGATGTGCGCATTTAAGGTTCGCTCGACCTCTGAGGCTCAGTCAGATGGATCACTGACACTTCCTTGACTTCATCCATGCCTACATATGGTTTCAATCTGTGCTCATTGACTCTGAATGTGTGGGAATCTTTCTCTGATGAAATCTCTATGGCCCCTGAAGGGAGCACTTCGACCACACAAAATGGTCCAGACCATCGTGACTTGCGTTTACCCGGGAATAGCCTTAATATTGAATTATAAAGTAACACCTTATCTCCGGGTTTGAAATTTCGCTCAACAATGTTCTTGTCGTCAACCTTTTCTTTCTTTCCTTATATAACCTTGTGCTATCGAAAGAAAGATATTGGAACTCATCTAGCTCATGCAATTCTGTGACTCTATTTGTTCCCGCAACCTCAATGTCCAAATTCAGCTGTTTCAATTCCCACCAAGCTCTATGCTCCAGCTCCACCGACAAGTGACAGGCCTTCCCAAACACCAATTGGTATGGTGACATGCCAATTGGTGTTTTGAAGGCGGTTCTATAGGCCCAGAGTGCGTCATCTAACTTCTTCACCCAATCAGTTCTTGTGGCATTCACAGTTTTGGTCAACACACTCTTTATCTCTCTATTTGACACTTCAACTTGCCCACTGGTTTGAGGATGGTATGGGGTTTCCACCTTGTGGCGCACATCGTATTTCTCCTGTAATTTCTCGAAGGCTCGATTGCAGAAGTGAGTGCCTCCGTCACTTATTATGGCTCTCGGGATCCCGAAACGGGTGAATATATTCCTCTTCAAAAACCCAATCACTACACTGGAATCGTTGGTGGGAAGTTCTACCGCTTCCACCCATTTGGACACATAATCTACAACAACAAGTATGTACGTATTACCATAGGAGCTGACGAAGGGGCCCATGAAATCTATCCCCCATACATCGAACACTTCAACCTCTTGAATTGGGTTCATGGGCATATCATGGCGACGGGAGATGTTCCCGGTTTGCTGACATTCATCACAACCCTTCACCCATAGATGCGCATCCTTAAGCACAGTTGGCCAGTAGAACCCGACTTCTAGCACTTTCGCTGCCGTCCTGACTCCTCCAAAATGTCCACCATATGCCGATGCGTGACATGCCTGCAAAACAGAAGATTGATCTATCTCGGGGACACACCTCCGGATCATATTGTCAACACAAATTTGAAACAGATAAGGTTCATCCCAGTAATACATGCGACAGTCACGGTAAAACTTTTTCTTTTGCACAGAGGAAAGGTCATAGGGAACTATACTGCTTGCCAGGTAATTTGCAATGTCTGCATACCATGACACTTCTTCAAGGCTTGTGGCGAGTAGCTGCTCGTCTGGAAAGGTTTCCAGAATATTCTCTACCTCAACAGATTTTTCTGATCCTTCCAGTAGCCATAAGTGATCAGCAACTTGGTTTTTCGTGCCCTTATGGTCACGAATTTCCAAATGAAATCTTGCAGCAGCAGCACCCAACAAATCAGGCGCGATTTTGACTCATTCTTTTCAATCAGGTACCTAAGAGCAGCATGGTCAGTATGTAAAATTACCTTGAGCCAATCAGGTACGATATGAACTTGTCAAATGCGAACACCACAGTCAACATCTCCTTTTCAGTCACAGTGTAGTTCAGATGGGCTCCACTCAACGTTCTACTTGCGTAGTAAATTGGGTGCATTATCTTGTCTTTTCGCTGTCCTAACACTGCTCCCACTGTGTAGTCACTTGCGTCACACATTAGTTCTAATGGTTGCTCCCAGTGGGGAGCAACAATGATTGGTGTTGTGACTAGCCTCTTCTTTAACTCCTCGAATGCTACCCTACAATCATCGGAAAACACGAATGGGTGATCTTTTTATAACAACTTACACAAAGGACTGGCAATTTTTGAGAAGTCTTTTATGAATCTTCAGTCGAAACTGGCATGCCCAAGGAAGCTCCTGATTGCTTTGACTGATGTGGGAGGTGGAAGCTTTGCTATCACATCAACTTTTGCAAGATCCACCTCAATTCCCTTGCTTGATACAAGGTGTCCCAAGACTATACCCTCTTGTACCATGAAATGGGACTTTGCCCAATTGAGTACAAGGTTAGTCTCGATACACCTTTTCAACACTCTGGTCAGATTTGTAAGGAACTCATCGAATGAGTTTGCCACCAATGAGAAATCATCCATGAACACCTCCATTATGTCTTCTACCATGTCTGTGAATATGGCCATCATGCACCTTTGGAATGTGGCGGGTGAATTGCATAGGCCAAAGGGCATCCTCCGAAAGGAAAAAATCATATATGGACATGTGAACGAGGTCTTCTCTCTGTCCTCTGGTGCAATGGAGATCTGATTGTACCCCGAGTACCCATCCAGAAAGCAGAAGTGGACCTCCCTGCCAGTCTGTCAAGCATCTGATCAATGAAGGGAAGTGGGAAGTGGTTTTTCCGGGTGGCCAAGTTTAATTTCCTATAATCCATACAAATTCTCTAGCCTGTGACGGTTTTGTGTAGAGATTAGTTCATTGTTATTATTTTTCGCCACTGTCATACCACACTTCTTAGGAACACATTGCACTGGGCTAACCCAGTTGTTGTCAGAGATGGGGAAGATGATTCCCGCATCTAACTACTTAATGATCTCCTTCTTCACCACTTCCTTCATATTGGGGTTCATCCTTCTTTGGTGTTCTTTGGAAGGTTTGTGTCCCTCTTCCAGCAGAATCTTATGCATGCAAAATACTAGGCTGATCCCCTTAATGTCTGCCATGGTCCACCCAATGACAGTCTTGCACTCCGTGAGTACCTGCAAAAGTTGTTGTGCCTGCACATCTAACAAACTAGATGAGATTATAACATGTAATGTCGAGTTAGGTCCTAAGAACGCATACCTGAGATGGGTGGGCAGTGGCTTCAACTCCAACTTTGGTGGTTCCTCTATGGATGGATTGGCTGGAGGAGTTTATCTTTTTTCTAAGTGCAGGGGCTAAAGTTCAAGTGATCTCTTCCAAAACCCTTTGCCCTCATGAGTAACCACCCATTTCGCCAATTCTTCACCATTCACCTCATATAAATTCATAAGACAAGCAGCTAGAGGATCCTCAATAGTCAAGGTCTCATCATCCTCTTCCAGGATTACATCCATGGCATCAATTAGAGAACAATTGGCAAATTCACTTGGCCGCCTCATAGATATCTGCACGTTGAATGTTATTTCCTCATCATTTAACCTCATCTTGAGCTCTCCAGTTGCACAGTCAAGTAGAGCTCGCCCCGTGGCCAAGAACAGCCTTCCCAAAATTATGGGAATTTCTTCATCCCCTCTACAATCCAGAATCACAAAATCTGCAGGGAACACGAATTTCCCTACCTGCACCAACACGTCATCAAGAATACCTGAGGGCTTTTTCACAGTCCTGTCGGCCAGTTGCAACAACATCGACGTGGGTCTAGATCTTCCAATCCCCAGCCTTTTATAGATAGCCAGGGGCATAAGATTTATGCTAGCCCCCAAATCACAGAGTATCTTGGCAAAGCAAAGTTACCTATGGTGCATGGAATTGTGAAACTCCCTGGATCAGACAATATTTCATCAATTGGTCTAGTTACCACAGCACTGCAGGTCTGCGTTAGAGTCAGTGTGGCCAAGTCTTGGAAGTCAAATTTGTGGTACATCAAGTCCTTCATCATTTTTGCATAACCAGACATCTCTTTCAAAGCATCAATCAATGGAATATTTACCTGAAATTGTTTCAACATTTCCAAGAACTTCTTGTATTGCTCATCTTTTTGGTACTTTGCCAGCCACTGTGGGAATGGTGATGGAGGTCTCTTCTTCCTAGTGATTTGGGATTTATCTTTGTCAAACACTACCTCTACTACCGGTTCCTGTGCTGTCTCAACTTCTTTCTCCGCCTCAATCTTCGTGTTGGTTTCTTCCTGGGCAGGCTGCACTGTCACCTCAATCAGTCTTACTGAATCATCTAGATCAATGGGCACTGGTACAAGTGTCTCAGCAGTTCTGCTTTCTCGAGCCCTCTCTTTCTTCAAGCCTAGGTCTTTGCCGTTACGTATACTCACTGCCATCAGCTGCTTTGGGCCCTGATCTTTTGGATTTACCTGAGTGTTTGCAGGTAATGTCCCATGAGGACGATTATTCAATGACATCGATATCTGACCCATTTTCACTTCAATATTCTTTATGTATGACTCATGTTCATATACTCTTTCACTCATTTTTGCATTCGACCCAATGACCTGCTGCATCATTGCCTCGAGTCTAGCAAACCCATCTTCCTGTCTCCCATTATGTTGCTGTTGAGGTGGATGATAACCCTGCTGCTGATTTTGGTTATTGTAACCCTGTGGCCTTTGATAAGGTGTCATAATACCGTGAGGTCGCTTGCCTCCCATATTTTCGTTATTATGTTGCTGCTGGATTGGCCTGTATGGCTGATTCTGCTGGCCCCAATTCTGACCACCCTGTCTCTGTCCCCCATAGTTGGACACATAATTTATGTTCTCAAGATAGTGTTGGTGATCATTCTGAGCATTCCATTGGCTACCAAGTGGCTACCAAGTGGCTGACTAATGCAAAATGTGCATAAGCCCCCATTGGTTGTATCAACTATGTGCACCTGTTGCTTTTGACCTGACTCTTCCACCTTTTTGGTGAGGATGCTCATTTGTGTCATTAATGTCGCCATATTTTTCGCAAGAGTGTTAGTTGGATCTAAAGCCACTGAGTGGACTACTGGAGTGATGGGTGCATTTCTGGTTGTCCCTCCTGAATTCTGTGCCATCTTGTCGAGCAAGACCTGGCTTTCTCTCCATGTTTTGCTCAAGAATGCTCCACCAGCTGAAGCATCAACATTAGTCTTCACACCATCTGCCAGACCCATGTAAAACCTTTGCCCCAACATCTACTCAGGAATACCATGGTGCAGACATATAACTAACATCCCCTTGAATCGTTCCTACGTTTCCTGCAATGTTTCAGTTGGTTTCTGTCCGAAGCTCAAGATTTCATCAATTTTCCGAGCAGTCTTGTTGGGTGGATGAAACTTGTTCACAAATTTCTTGACTAACTCCTCCCAAGTAGTGATGGAACTAATAGGGAGTGAATTTAGCCAAGTCTGGGCTGCTCCTGTCACAGAGAATGGAAACAACAACAACTTTATTGCTTCCTGAGTCACGTTGTGTTGTCTTTGTGTTTTGCAGATTGACAGGAAATTCTTTAAATGTTGTTGAGGATCTTCAATGTATGACCCTGAGAATAGTCCCTTGTTTTGCAACAAGTGTAGTATGTTGTTTGTGATTTCAAAATATTCAGCCTGTATTCGCGGGACTACTATCGTTGTGGCCAAATTATCTGCTGTGGGTTGTGCCCAATCATATAGAGCAGCCTCTGGCACAAGAGGCTCCACTACTTGCGCATTTGGGTTTTCCACGTTTCCCCATTATTTTTGTTATTCACCAGCTCTGCCATGTCTGGTTCAGGTTGTTCAATTGAGTGTTGTTGTTTGCTTTTTCGGTTGGCCCGATTCAAGGCCTTGAAAACCTTCTCGGGATCTGATAATGCTTCAAACACTTCACTAGTTCTCAATGGGTTTCTAGGCATGCACCTGTACAACCAAGTTAGAAAACGTTAAAATTTCAATGTATTGATTGAAAGTGAAGAAAATTGACTACACTAAGAATTTTTGTATTTCTTCCAACTGTAATTGAAAATACCGCTAATTCCCCGGCAACGACATCCAAATTTGATCACGCCCAACTATGCCTTATAAAAAGGACAAAGCGGTCGTTACAAATATAATCCGAGTATTTAGCCTAGAGTCGAATCCCACAGGGGATTAACCTATCAATTACTGTTATCGGACTCACTTAATTCTATGTAATCAACTTTCAAGATATTTTGAATAACAATTTGTTGTGTTTCAACTAACTATTACTGAATGAAACTATTTAAACTAAGAGCTAACTATGAATGAGTTTTAAATAATAAAGAGAAGGATCTAAGGTTATGATTTCCCCTATTGATGGAATCCCTTATGTTATGTTTCATATAGATTTGCCTATTTTTCTCTATCGACCATGAGAACTCTTACTACCGTAAATCTCTCCCGAGTAATTACGATAATTTACTAGACATACTCTCCCGAGTTACGCTAGTTGGATTTTATTACAACTCACTTAGATCGCACCCAAGGTTTCGTTATCCCTAATCCCACCTTTAAACCCTCGGTTATTGATTCATCACATACGTCGGGAGTGATGTTATTCAACAACTACCAAAATATGCACTCTCTCCCGAGTAATACATACTAAATAGGCACAGCTAATTGAGGATCTTTTCAATTAAGTACAACAAGAACGTAGTTTAATAAGTAGAGATTTACTTGGAAAAATTATATTATCATAACAAAAAGTTCATCCCTCAATAGGTTCCATCAAAACCCTAGACTAAATAATTAGCCATGTATAATTGTTTTCATAATCACAGCAGCAAAATTCATCATGAATGATTAAAACAAAAGGTAGAAATGTAGAACTTGATGCCGAATTTTCCTCCTTGCCTATTGCCTCTTCTTGCCTACAACAAAACTATTAAAACCTGGATACCCTCTTTTTGGGCGAGCTGGACCTCTTATAGGTTAAGGGAAATTTCCCATGGACTTCCAAAATTGCCCCTGGTATTAACTTCTTCGGCGAGACCAGCGCGGCCGCGCACGAAACCGCACGTGGGCCACTCTTATAGGCTTTCACACTGCCTGTCGCTTCTGAACTAGCGCGGCCGCGCTAAGACCGCGCATATCGCAATCGACTTTGCCAAGGCTTCTTCTGCTCGAGCATGGTCGCGCTAATGCCGCGCTTGGCCCGGGCTAGTGGGGATCAACTTATTCTCTCTTTTTTTTCTTTCTTCTTTCACACACATTCAACTCCGAGTGGCTTTCCTTGCTGTAAATTAGCTCCAAACACTATCCTATGTCCTCATAATCAAGACTTTCTCCTGTAAAACACAAAATTCACAATTAGAGCATTTTTTCGTCATTTAACCTTCCTAGAACAGTGAAGCATAACCAAGTTAGGGCGTAAATGGTTGTAAACTACATTAATCTAGCCTATTGTCAACCGTCAAACCCTGACCTCAAGTCATCCAAACTAGCCCATCATCAGCATGCCAAAATCACATCTCGCACCTCAACCATGGAATCACAAGCTGTCGTTGCATACTTGATACCGAGCGCTCATGTGCGCATACGAATGCGTGGAAGGAATTCAAAGAGTTACTCTTCAAGATGAATCAATGTCGCACGATAAGGAAATGAATATGGGAAGTATATCATAAATGTCTCGTAGCCTCTCGAATATAGGTATGGACGTAATCATACCGATCCGCAAGACTCTACTGTCACACCTCCTTTTTTCACCCCCGGGATAATAAAGGGGTAATAAGGGAGTTTTTCCACTTTAAGTGACGTTATTCTTATTTCTGATTTATTTTAGTTTTCAGAGTCGCCACCCGGATTTTTGACGATGTTCCTGGACACCGTTTATTGAAATCCCAAGCCGTGGAATTTTGACTCTGTTTTAAATTGTCTGCGAACCAGAAATCCGAGTAAGGAATTCTGTTAACCTGGGAGAAGTTGTTAGGCATTCCCGAGTTCCGTGGTTCTAGCACGGTCGCTCAACTATTAATATTGGCCTAAGTTATCTGATTATTTATGTGTTTTAGCCTATTGTGCATTTAGCCTTTTTAACTTTCAACCGCTTTTAGTATTTATGGATTTATCTTGAAACAAGTCACGATGGCGTGCACTTGTTTGTCTTTGGACACATTATAACGGCGCCACATGAAATGCACCCGCAATTACAACATGCGATTATTGTTTTGAGTTGGAGTCGAGGACATGAATTGTCACACCCGAATGTAGATTATATAGTCAAGACTATGGTCATGACGGTTAAAAATGCCTATTTGAGGCTATACTCAATTATTCTCTAAGTTTTAGAATTTTTATCTAAAAGAGGTATTTTTAGCTTTACGGGGTATAAATCATTTTTGATATTTATGAATTTATCTTGGGACAAGTCACGATGGCGTGAACTTATTGTTTTTGGACACATCGCAACCACGTCACATGAAATACACCCGCGATTACTACGTGTGATTTTATTATGGTTTGAAGTTAGGGTCGGGGGCACGAGTTGCCACACCCGAGTGTAGGTTATGTATAGTCACGAAAGGCTTATTTGAAGCAAAATTGAATTATTCGTTTAAGTTTTATAATTTAATCTAAAGGAGGTATCCTTAGCCTATAAGATATGTATAAAATCATCTAGAAATTAGATTTACTACCCTAAAGGCAAGTGTTTGGGCTATGGCCATATTTTAGCCTAATTTGTCATTTAACCCTTTTGGCCAATCATAACTATGACTAATTATGAGAAAAATAAATTTGTATAATTCTATAAAAAAAATGTCTACAAATGAAAGGTTCAATAAGAAATCTAACAGATTACTAATTCACAAATTACATATGTAAAGAGCCAAGTGAACACATTCAACTATACTAGAACATTGACTTAACAGTTTTATCAATTTCAGATGTCCTAAATACATGCCTTTTTAAATCATGATTCATACGCATTAAGTCCTATTCAGGAGTGTTCATACGTCTATTGTTGTAAATTCAGAAAATTTAAAGGATGTGAGATGAATTTGAAAACGTTTTGAATCACAAATTCCTGTTTATATATTTTTCGAAAGTCATTGAATCTTGAACGATTGTTTCCAGAATTACAGTAAGTGTTTACAAAGAAATTTCGGACAAACTAATTTGAATACAAATCCATACGAAAAGATTTAGGAAATGCTTTGGAACTTCAATTGAATCCAGACGATTACATGCCTACTATCATTGTGTTACTTCTTAGAGCAAATAGCTCTAAACTTTGGGTTTATACACTCCCTTCTAGCCCAATGGCCTAGGAGGTTTAAACTTGACTACAACCTCAATGGGTTGTTCTATCAAGTTAGCCCATTTTCAAAGGGGATTTCACATGAATAAAAAAGGGAAAAATAAAACTGAATGTCCATTCTTAGAATGTCCAGTCCATATTAAGAGAATAATAAGAAATGTAGGATTTATTCTATTACATTGTCATTTTTGCTCAAAAATACAATTCCTAAAATGAGGTAATAAAGAAAAATAGTTGTTGCTCCTGTGCAAGCTAACAACCCTCCATAACTCAACCTGTATTTTTTTTTATAGATTTTCTCCAAAAAAAGTAAGTGTAAGTATTTATGCATTTTTTAGGAAGAATCTGATCATTAAGAGGTCAAACATATTTCCATAATGCAGATTCAGCCAGGGAATCATCTTACACTTTTTTAAAACAACTTTAAGGAATTCATACACATCAGGAAAGACTTAATGGGTTTAAGCAAGCATTTACAAGCATTTTTTATACAAGATTCTCATACTTGTCAGTTTAAGCTCAAACATACATTGGAACAACACTCATAATTACACAGGCACCTCAGGAATTCACATTTTTATTTCATTCAAAGCACCAGAATATCAAAACAGACACACACATGTTTGAAAAGCTTTGGAAGCAACAACGTTTATTTAGACAACATTGTTACATACCTCTTTTCAAAAGAAATCAGCAAGATATGACCAAATGAAGTCGAAATATCAAAATTTTAGAAGGAGATAGATCCAACACCGAAACAGCAAAAACTTTTAAAGAAAAATCTAGAAAACCTCGAGTCAAGAGTGACGCATTCAAACCCAGAAAAACCCACCAGATAAGTTTTGAGATGAAGAAAACAAACAACTACAATAAAAGACTAAATTTTACTACTTTATCTTAAAGGTGTGTAGAATTATCTGTTTTTCAGAGATGAAGAGCCTTTTAATGTGTGATAACTTTTGGAAAATCTGAGTAGAGATAAATCCTAAAAATCAGTGTGTATTAAGATTTTTCAATAGCTCAAGAGTTCTTTTTTAGTGGTAAAAGTGTGTGTATATATAGGGGTTCTAGGATAGGATATGCTTAGCATATTCCTTATCCAATATGCTGAAGACAATTACAGGTGCATCTGTCAACCCTATCCTTTTGGGACAGCTGCACCATTCTAGAAAGTTCCAGCCTCTAAAATTACCTTTTGACCCCAAAAAATCTGATTGGCTGATTCTAGAAGGTTCTTGGGTTGTTACACCCACGATTCCCTTAACCAAAAATCATAAACTACCCCTTAAGGTCTCTAGAATTACCCTTTAGGTAACTAAGGTTAAAGTTAATTGGGGTTATCTATTAACTTGAGTTAGTTTATCCTATAACTTACTTTAGCTAATTAAAACTAATTAGTTATTCTTAACTAGGATTAGGACTTAGTTAATTAAGGGTGCTCAATTAGTTTATTCAACTGATTCTTGGTCTTAGTTAATTATATTAGTAACTAAACTCTTAATAAAGTTAGGAGCCTAATTATCTAATCAATTAATTTAGGTGAATGATTAATCTTCAGACTATACTAAAATCAACAGACGAGTTGAAGTAATTATCCAGTCAGGCTTTGGAAACAATTCAGCAATAAACTAAAAATCAGAAAATAAGCTAGGGAAACGACTAATCTGGGACGGGGCAGTACACTTAGGGGGAAAAAGTGAAGAATAAAAACATGAATCAACTAAACTAACTATTCGCAATCAAATTTAATAGAGAAAATAGGCAGGAAAACCTAACTAATCAATGATTAACAGATAATCCTAGTTATTAATTGACAAGAACAATTAAACCTAAACATGGCTACCACATAATCAGAGCATGCATTTAGCATCTAAACTAATCAAGAGGAAAAATAGGAAAGAGTAGAAGGCAGCGACAAATCAAAAAATGAAAACAGTGACCTAAAAGCATGAATAAAATAGTGATACACATATATGACTCTATTTGGAAGATTAATCTGATAAGTTAATTCTTAGAAGTTAAATAAATAAAAGAAGTGACATATACGGATGAGTAACATGAGAACAGGGACTAAACAATAATGATTTTAATTGGGAAAGGAAACAAAAACAAAAGAAAAGAAAACAGATAGAAAAGGAAGGGGGGACTCCGGTGAGCTTGGAAATGGTCCAAACCCGCATGAATCGATAGCTCTCATCAAGAGATATCGACTCATGCCGGCATGAGCCATTGGAGATCTTGGAATCGACTCGTAGAGGAAGTTAGGTTTTCATAGTTTTCAGATTTGAAATTAATCGAAATCGGGTGGTTTTTTGGGTAAACTAAACCTAGGGGTGAATGAGGGAGTCAAGGAGATCATATGATATAAATTTGGGGTCGATTGGTGGAGCTCCACCGCCGGTGGCGATTACCGGCCGGCAGATCTAGGGCGGGGGACGACGGTTCAGGCGAGGGTGAGAGAGGAAGGAGAGAGACAGAGGGGATGGGGTGTTAGACTTCGGTAGGTGATGGGGTTAGGGGGTTGTTTGGAACAGTATTATAGTGAATGAGTTGGGGGTTCCCAGCCGCTTGATCAAACTCAATCAACGGCTGGGATGAATTCACTTAATTAAAACGGGGTCGTTTGGACAGGGCTGGGGCCGGCCGGGTTTGATTGATTGGGCCTGGGTAATTTTGGGTGTATAGAGAAAGGATTGGGCCTGGGCAAGTTAGCCCAGGTCCTATTTTAATATACTAGAGTTAATTAAGCCTAAATCAATATTAATTAACACTAAAGCCTAATCAAATTCAAAATGTAATAAGTAATTCTAACCTTATTTTCATCTAATCATAGATTAATTAAGAATAAAATAATTAATTTTATACTCCTAATTAAATCCATGATTTATTGGAAAAAATGATTAATTTTAGTAAGTAGTTGTCAAAACTACATTACATCAAATAATCATCATTCGTTTATTATTTTAAATCAATTAATTGCAAATAATAAATTTATAATTCCTTGATGACAATGATGCACCTAATTACGCGATTTTAAATAATTTTAAAAGACGAATCATGAATATGCAATGCAAAACAATTCACAATTAACCCTAAAATTCAACAAAATTTATAAAATTAATTTATTATGTTGAATTTTGTAGGAGTATATGGTGGGTGAAAAATCACGTGCTCACAGCTGCCCCTCTTTGCTCGAAAACACGAAGAGTTTTCGGGCAAAGACAAAGTGAGCAGTCACGAACGACTTTACCCATTCACACACTCCATTGTGAAGCGTTTTTGAAAAGTTTGACCGAACCCTACTTCTAAGGTTGCCTACATATCCTTGGCTATAAAGGAATCAGGTCAGTGTAGTTCTGGAAGTTTGGTAGATGGGACTACCGGGTAACTATGGTCTCCTTGCGGTTGCTGTTGTTACTGCAACTAAGCTCCTTATTACACCAAAGTAGCAAAAATGAAAAAGACTAAACTTAACCTATCAACTATGAGTTACAAGAGTCCTATCTATTAGTCTGCTGAAGCCTGATCTTGAGTCCTGGCCGCTTTTATACAGACTTGATCTGGCCCTTGATGCTTCTTAGTTGTATGTAATGGTTCAATCTTCTTCCGCTTTTCGGGTCAAGAAGGGACATGCATAGCTTGTGACTCCAATCTTATCCTGAGCAGTCCATATCTTTTCCGCTTCTGTACTTTGGGGTTCAACTCTTTTCTTCTTCTTCTTTTCTTTTATTCTAAATTGAGACGTCTTCTTTTGGTCGTCTCGAATCCATTGTCCTAAATTGCAATCTGCGCAAAATCAAAACAAACGAACGAAATTTTCTACCCCAGTTTTCACTAGGAAAATTTCGTGAGTTATTGCAATGAAATCTATGCTACTTGATTATTGAAAGCAATGAAAGGCCGGGAATGGTGTACCCGAAGTTATTATAGACTCGGGGGTAGACACCCTATGCCTAAAAAGTTAAATCAACTAGGGATTGGAGACCCTATGTTGGAAAAGATCGACAGGTTATGTTGTCGTCAAGAAAAGATNGGGGGGGGCGAGGATCAACAGGTTATGCCGTTGTCAAGAAAAGAGATCACCAGTTTATGCTGGTGTATGGAAAGGTCAACAGGTTATGCTGTTGCCGGGAAAAGGATATCACTGGGTTATGCCAGTGTCAGGAAGTGATCAACAGGTTATGCTGTTGTCGAAAAAAGATCACCAGGTTATGCCGGTGTTTGGAAAGGTCAACAGGTTATGCTGTTTTCTGAAAAAGAGATCACTGGGTTATGCCAGTGTCTGGAAATGATCAACATGTTATGTTGTTGTCAGGAAAAAGATCACCAGGTTATGCTGGTGTCTAAAAAGGTCGACAGGTTATGCTTTTGCCTGAAAAAGAGATCACTGGGTTATGCCAGTGTCTGGAAATGATCAACATGTTATGTTGTTGTCAGGAAAAAGATCACCAGGTTATGCTGGTGTCTAAAAAGGTCGACAGGTTATGCTTTTGCCTGAAAAAGAGATCACTGGGTTATGCTAGTGTCTGGAAATGATCAACAGGTTATGCTATTGTCAGGAAAAGATCACCAGGTTATGTTGGCGTCTGGAAAGGTCAACAAGTTATGTTGTTTCCTGAAAAAGAGATCACTAGGTTATGCCAGTGTCAGGAAGTGATCAACGGGTTATGCCTTTGTCAGGAAAATAAAGGATCACCAGGTTATGCTGGTGTCCGGAAAGGTCAACAGGTTATGATGTTGCCTGAAAGAGGTCACTGGGTTATGCCGGTGTCAAAGAAGTGATCAACGGGTTATGCCGTTTTCAGGAAAAGAAAAGATCATCAGGTTATGATGGTGTCTGGAAAGGTCAACAGGTTATGTTGTTGCCTGAAAGAGATCACTGGATTATGCTGGTGTCAGCTAGGAAGTGGGACCCTATGTTGCTTTCGGTTTGAATCATTTTCAACTTCATTTCTTCTTTTTTTTTTTTTTCTTTTTCTCTTTTCTTTTATTTTTTTTTATTATTATTATTATTATTTTTTCCATGCATGCGGGAAAGGAGTTTTGGAGGAACCTTCCCTTTTTGGAGTCAATGTTTCGAAAGCTCCTTCTAGCCCTTGCACAATTTCTTTTGGTTGCACCTGCTTTTTCCACGATTGCTTTTGAGTTGCACATGTTTCTTATTTCAACAAAGAACAATTTGTTAGTCTGAAACAATGGTTGGTTTTGCGGACTTGATTATTTCAACTGCCTGATCTCGGCTCTTTTGACGAAGATCTCAACCATTTGCTTGCTTGCTGGGGATTGGGTTTCATTTATAAACCCGGGGACCCTGGCTTTCCAGATTTTATCATGGTGATTGGTCACGTGGGACCCGACACTTCAAATTTTATTTTCTTGCCTTTACAGGCTTTTCACTTGTTTTCTTTTCGGGTTTCCGAAGCGTCGGTAAGCTTCATGCTCCTCAGATTTGCCGTAATGGCTAGTCACATGGGACTTAACCGTTCCAACTTTATTTCTCCTTCATTGGCCTTTCATTTCTACTTCGAAGCATTTGGGAATACTTTGGCTTTTCAAACTTTTGCCGAGATGGTTATCCGCGTGGGTCTCAACCTTTCAATTTCATCTGCCTTTATAGGCGCTTCGATTTGATTTTCTCTTTTCAATGGTTTTGAGTTTGGCATCGACCGCTAAGGCCAGTCGGGATCGACTTGATGCCCTTGACGAGGCTGAGCGCCTTTTTCATATTAGCCCATGCAAAATGAGATCTTGTAAATCAGTTTTGCCATCCTTTATTTGCCTTAGTTTCGGAGACAGAGTTAGACCGAAAGGGATTTAAAAGAAAATAAATAACAGAATGGACAATGAGTTTAAACGAGAGGTATCCCTTTAGGGGAAGGAAGGAAGGACTTATCTGGAGTGCATGCATACTTCAATGAACATGACATGCCTTTTGGACTGGATGCTTGATCCTTGTAAACCGTCCAACTCTCATAAATTCATCACCACTATTACCCCGAGATCGAGAATCTTTGACCAGGACTGTGTCCCTGTCGGTGATCCATTATCTTTTTCGATCAGTGGTGCCCTTTGCGGGTTTTCGCCAACTAACCTCTATCATTTATCTTCTCACCATTGCCTGGTAGTGCTCTTTTTGCGAGTTTTCACTAACAAGACTCTCTCATTTTCAATTTCTCCGCTCACCATCGCCTTACGATGCCAATGTGGGTTTTCACCGATAAGACTCTCTCATTTTTTCTTCTCTTCTTATCGTCGCCTCACGGTGCCCGTGTGGGTTTTCACCGATAAGACTCTCTCATTTTTTCTTCTCTTCTTATCGTCGCCTCACGGTGCCCGTGTGGGTTTTCACCGATAAGACTCTCTCATTTTAATTTCTCTCATTGTTTGTATCAACTTCAAACACCTGCATCCTCCAGTTTTGGACATCTTTGCCGATTGATCGGAAGGACTTGAACAGGGTTTTGGGTTGAAAGTATTTGGATTGAGTTACAACTTTGGAACTTTCTAGGTGAAAACATAACATTTTCCCCACCTTAAACGCTTGGGGAAATATGGAATTTTACTATGGTGTGACTGAACCCCAGGGAGAGGCTGCCTACGTATCCTTTCGGAATCAAGTCGAACGTAGTTCACGAAAACATTTTTGTTTTTGTTTTGGTTTTTGTTTTGAGTTCTTTTTTTGAAACAATACTTTCAGGTTACAAAGAGGGTAATCAAAGAAAATTAAGTGGCTCAAAGGGTTTACAAAGTTGGGTAGTGTTTGGGGTAGCGTGAATGAAAGCCTTCGTCATTTCGATCGGGAGCACCCACATCAGGAAAAGGTCAAACATAGTACCTTTTGACTGCATCTGCATTGACGGTCGTTTCGGGATCATTTCCTTCGATGTCCCCCAAGTACAATGCTCTTTATGGTAGCAGTTTCCTTATGATGTATGGACCTTTCCAATTCGGGGGGAATTTTCCTTTCGCCTCTTCGTGGTGTGGGAGGATACGTCTTAGTACAAGTTGCCCCACTTCGAAGTTCCTAGGCCGCACTTTCTTGTTGTAGGCGCGGGCCATTCTTTGTTGGTACAACTGCCCGTGGCAAACTGTGGCCATTCTTTTCTCATCAATCAGATTTAACTGTTCCAACCGGGTTTTGACCCATTCGTCATCCTCAATTTCTGCTTCGACAATGATCCAAAGGGAGGGTATTTCAACTTTCACGGGTATTACGGCTTCAGTTCCATAAACTAGTAGATAGGGTGTAGCTCCAACCGATGTGCGCATGGTCGTGCGATATCCCAATAATGCGAAAGACAATTTCTCGTTCCATTGCCTTGAAGTCTGAATCATTTTCCTAAGGATTTTCTTGATGTTTTTGTTCGCTGCTTCAATGGCGCCATTGGCTTTGTGTCGGTAGGGGTGGAATTGCGGTGTGATTTGAAACTGTTCACATACCTCCCTCATCAAGTTACTGTTCAGATTTGCGGCATTGTCGGTAATGATAGTTATTGGGATACCAAAACGACAAATGATATTGGAGTGCACAAAATCCACCACTGCTTTCTTAGTGACAGCTTTGAACGTCATTTCCTCGACCCATTTTGTGAAATAGTCGATAGCAACCAAAATGAATATGTGCCCGTTTGAGGCTCTTGGCTCGATCGACCCAATGACATCCATTCCTCAGGCAACAAACGGCCAGGGTGCTGACATGAGATGCAGTTCTGAAGGTGGTGCATGGATCAAATCGCCATGTATTTGAAACTTATGGCATTTCCAGACGAAGCTGAAGCAATCTTTCTCCATGGTCGTCCAATAATATCCTTCCCGCAAGATTTTCTTTACGAGGACGTACCCGTTCATGTGGGGGCCACATACTCCTGAATGCACCTTGTTCATAATCTTTTTGGCTTCTTTAGCATCTAAATACCTCAATAGATTCATATGGGGAGTCCTTTTATACAGCACTTCCCCACTTAGGAAGAAACTGTTGGAGAGCCTTCTGATGGTTTTCCTCTGCTCTCCGTTGGCCTACTTCGGATATTCTTTTTTTTTTCAAGAAACTTTTGATATCATGATACCATGGCTGAACATCGGGCTCTATTTAGACCGTGTTGCAATAACCAAGTCTTTCCCGTATTTGAATCTCCAAGGGGTCAATGTGGGCATTACCCAGGTATGGAAGCATTGCAGCCAAGGTGGCTAGTGCATCGGCTAGTTCATTGTGGAATCGAGGAATATACCTGAACTCGATAGATTTGAACCGCTTGCTAAGATCCTCCACATGTTGTCTATATGGAAGGAGTTTAATATCCCGAGTTTCCCATTCTCGCTGAGCTTGCTTGATGATCAAATCAGAATCTCCCAGGATCAATAATTCCTCTACATCCATGTCAATTTCCATATTCATGCCCATTATGCAGGCTTCATATTCAGCAGTGTTGTTCGTACAGAAGAACCGAAGACGGGCGGTGGCCGGATAGTGTTGTCCTGTGGGAAAAATCAAGATTGCCCCAATCCCAACACCTTTTGCATTTACTGCCCCATTAAAGAACATTTTCCAAGTGTTGGTGTCTTCGGGAATTAATTCAACTGAGTTTACTTCCTCGTCCGGGAAGTAAGTACTTAGAGGTTGATATTCTTCATCAATAAAATTTTCAGCCAGGTGATCCGCCAAGGCTTGAACTTTCATCGTCGTGCGGGTGACATACACTATGTCGAACTCGGTGAGAAATATCTTCCACTTTGCTAATCTCCCGGTGGGCATTGGATTTTGGAATATATACTTCAAAGTATCCAACCTAGTGATGAGGTAGGTGGTATAAGCCAACAAATAGTGCTGGAGCTTCTGAGCAACCCAAGTTAAAGCGCAACAAGTTCTTTCCAGCAACTTATACTTTGCTTCATAGCTTGTGAATTTCTTGCTCAAGTAGTATATGGCATGTTCTTTCTTCCCGGTTGCATCATGCTGCCCGAGAACACAGCCGAAGGAATTTTCCAACACCGTCAAGTATAAGAACAAAGGCCTTCCTGGTTCCGGTGGGACTAACACTGGCGGATTCGACAGATATTCTTTGATCTTGTCGAAAGCGTCTTGGAATTCGTCTGTCCATTTGATTGCTGCATCTTTCTTCAACAACTTGAATATAGGCTCACATGTGGATGTCAACTGAGCGATGAACCTGCTGATGTAATTCAACCTACCCAGCAAACTCATGACCTCTTTCTTGGATCTTAGAGAGGGCAAATCCTGAATAGATTTTATCTTTGTCGGGTCCAGCTCGAAGCCCCGTCGGCTGACTATAAATCCTAGCAACTTCCTAGATGGAACTCCGAAGGAACACTTGGCTGGATTCAATTTCAAATCATACTTGCGCAGACGTTCAAAGAATTTTCTCAAGTGCTGCACATGGTCGTCTTGCGTCCTAGATTTAATAATCACATCGTCCACAAACACCTCAATCTCCTGATTATCATGTCGTGGAAAATGGCGGTCATGTCCCTCATATAGGTTGCCCCGGTGTTCTTTAGACCGAATGGCATGACCCGGTAGCAGTAGGTGCCCTAGGGTGTGGTGAAAGCCGTGTTTTCTGCATCTTCTTCATCCATCAGAACCTGGTGATACCCAGCGTAACAATCCACGAAAGATTGTACCTTATGTTTAGCAAAATTGTCAACCGGGATATGTATGTTTGGCAGTGGAAAGTTGTCTTTGGGACTTGATTTATTCAAATCTCGGTAGTCGACACACACTCTGACTTTCCCGTCTTTCTTAGGTACCGGAACCACATTGGCCATCCAAGTGGTGTATTGGACCACTCGGATCACTCCGGCCTTTAATTGTTTAGTGACCTCTTCTTTGATTTTGTCACTCATGTTTGTTTTAAACTTCCTTTGCTTTTGTTGGACGGGTGGATAACCGGGGTAGGTCAGCAATTTGTGCACTACCAAGTCAACACTCAGTCCGGGCATGTCGTCATAAGACCAGTAAAACACATCTTTGAATTCTAATAGACGTTGGATCAAAGCGTCCCATCAGTATGGATACTTATCATGGTTTATCGGACCTCTTCTGAATTACCTAAGTTAACCGGTTATGTTTCATTTAAGTTTGGCTTAGGCTTATTCTCGAATTGTTCCAATTCTCTATTTATTTCCCTAAAAGCCTCTTCCTCATCATATTCTGGTTCTTGATTCATTATTTCTTGGTTAGATGGCGTATCAAGATATGAGCGTGAAGTCCGCAGGCATGTCATGTTATTAAAATCCGCATTATTAGAACTGAAAAGAAAATAAGAGAAAATAACAGTAATTAGGAAGAATAAAAAGAGAGTTTCATAGACTATGAAATATTAATTTCATTTCATTGAATTTTTGAACATAGGAGGGTTTACATCAGAATTTGAAAAGGAAATAAACTAAAAACACTCGATTTATACCCTGAAATAACTCGAAGTGCAGAAAGGATGGCAAGGCTGGACTACCAGAACTCCCGCCTGACGGGGAATGGAGTAGCCTTCCAGTTTTGGAGCTTGGCATCAGGCCCCATGTATTGTACTTCAGCAGTGTTGGAGCCTTCTCCTATTTGGACCATATGAGTCTCATGCAACATCTGCCTCATTTCCCCACAAATTTCTTCGATTTCCTTGGCCGTGAAGGTTTCCTCTTCCTCTTCTACGTATTTCGGCTCGACAAATGATTCAGTGATGTGTGGGATTGGCTAAGGCAAAACCCAACCATCCTTATTGCGTTGATCTGCCCATTTTTCATCATCCGGGGTGGCTTGAAACCCAATGCCGAAGAACTTTTCACTGGTAGGAAAGGTGATAGGTTCTGTGATGCCTTGCAGGGACACCCCGAGCCCCTTTCCAGGTTTGTACCCATGTTTGATCATGTCTCTAGCGATCATGATGGATGCATTTGATAGGAAGGGGTTACCTCCTCACACTGGTCCGCAACCACAATCTCAAAGGCCTGGTAGATGATATTCTCGCTACCTTCTCTTGCTTCCAGGCAGGGGATTGATGGATCCCTGTAAATAGACTACTCGTCTTCCCCGTGGACCACAATCTCCTGGTCTTCATGCTCGAATTCAACCATCTGGTGGAGGGTCGAGGGTATAGCTCCCGCGGCATGGATCCATGGCCTCCCCAGGATATAATTATAAGATGTATCCATGTCCAAAACCTGGAATGTTATCTCAAAGTCTTCGGGACCAATTGTCAAGATCAAGTCAATTTCTTCGATTGGGTCCCTCTTGATGCCGTCGAATACACGGACACACACATTGTTGGGCCTGATTCTCTTAGTCCCAATCTCCATTTACTTTAGGGTTGAGAGAGGACAAATGTCGACTCCGGATCCTCCGTCCACCATGACTTTTTTTACGTAGTACCCTTCACACTTGACGGTTAGGCAGAGGGACTTATTGTGAGCGGCCCCTTCTGGGGGCAAGTCATTTTTGCTGAATGATATGTGGTTTACCTCAAAGAATCGTTCTGCCATTCTTTCCATTTGTTCAACGACAGTTTCGGCTGGGGCATTCGCTTCATTAAGCGTTTTGATCAAAATTTTCTGATGTGCACTCGAGCTTATCAGCAGAGCTATGAGTGAAACCTGAGTGGGAGATTCTCTGAGCCGTTCAATCACAACGTATTCAGAGGTTTTCATCTTTCTAAAGAATTCTTCTGCCTCCTCAGCATTGACTGGTTTTTTATGCGGAAAGCATTTTTGTTTGTTCTTGCTTAGCTCTTTCGGGTTGAGGTATCTTTCAGATGAGTTTGCTTCAATTGCTTCCCCTATGATCCCTTTTCCCTTGTACGTCACTACCGTTTTGTTGTAATTCCAAGGGACGGTAGTGGTATTCTTTATTGGAGTCTGTGACACGCGGCTAATAACCACGGACTCATTCAGCCTTGGCAAAATTATTGGCCCCCGCGCCACATACTTCCCCTTTGGTACGTATATTTTCGGGGCGTTCAACATTACTTTGTTGTATTACAATCTTCTGGGAGGGCTTAACATGAACTGTTCCTTCCTGGGCGCCCTGGGGACATAAAGAAGAGCATCTTTGGAAGGCCCCGTCTTTGTTTTGGTTTCAAACTTTCCTGTGGCCTGAGGGACGAGGTTGCTTTTCTTTATCTCTTTAACTGACTTGGGTGCGGGTTTGTGCTTTTTCTCCACATCCGCAATGGGGATGATAGATTTTAAGGTCGGATCAAAGTCTCGGTCTTCACAAATCGTGCCAATAATCGGCTCGTTGTTGTGAGCAGGCAACGGATTATCGGTCACGTTAGGAGCTTCTTTATCCCTTAACCCCACCTTCTTTTGTTCGATGAGGCTCTCAACCGCCCATTTGAGGGTCCAGCAATTGTGATGACCCAAGGTGTTATTTTATAAAATTAAACACCGTTCCATGCAAAATAACCATAAAAAGACTAAAATGAAATACCTCAATTTGCGTGCGCAGTCCGTGCGTGAAATGGGAAAGCTTTTATGTGAAAATAGGAGAAATAGTGATTTTTAGAATTTAAATTTGATAAAAGTTGACTTTGGTCAACATTTAGAGTAAACGGACCTAGATCTGTGTTCCGACGATCCCGGGAGGTCCGCAATAAAATATGGGACTTGGGCGTATGCCCGAAAATGAATTCCGAGGTCCCAAGTCTTAGAAATCAATTTTTGAAAGAAATTGTTTTGCTGAAATGTTCATGAATTAAAGAAAAGAAATAATACTAAAAATCATTGGTATAGGGTCCGTATTTTGGTTCCGGAGCCCGACACAGCCTTTTTATGATATTTAGTGGTTAACTATTAAATTTGGTGAAAAACGGAGTTCATTTGACGTGATTCGGACACCCGCTTGAGAAATTATGAACTTTAAGAGTTCTTGTTGAAAATGATGCGTTTTGAGGTTTAATTCATAGATTTACATGTTATTTTCATGATTTTATCACACGAGCAAGTCCGTATGATGTTTTTAGACTTGCGTGCATGATTTGTTTGGAGCCCCGAGGGCTCGGGTGAGTTTCGGGTAGGCCACATGATGTTTTTGCACTTGAAGTAATTGTTGGTTTTAAGTTTTCTGGTGTCCAGGTAATTGCTCTGTGCAATCGCATAGAAAATTCCGTGATAGCACAGAGTAAATTTAGAAGGCCTGTTTGGAACCCTGTGCGATCGCATGGCTTTATCCGCGAGGGTCCCCAAATATTTTACTGTGTGATTGCACTATTTCTCCCCCGATAGCACAACTTTAATTTTTCCTTACCCTGTGCGATTGCACTCTTTCTCCTGCGATAGCACAACTTTAATTTTTCCTTACCATGTGCAATTGCACTCTTTCTCTCGCGATAGCACAACTTTAATTTTTCTTTACCCTGTGAGATTGCACTCTTTCTCCCGCGATAGCACAACTTTAATTTTTCCTTACCCTGTGCGATTGCACTCTTTCTCCCGCGATAGCACAACTTTAATTTTTCCTTACCCTGTGCGATTGCACTCTTTCTCCTGCGATCGCACTTCTTAAAATCCCATACCCTGTGCGATCGCACAGTTGCCCAGCCCAGCTAATATAATACTTGTTAAAGAACGGACAAAACACTTTCTTCACCAAATTTCGAGGTTTTCAGCCCTAAAAACGATTTTCTTCAACAATCTTCATCCCCAAGTCATAGGTAATCAATTCCAAACTTTGTTCTTTCAATTGCTTACTATTTTGCATCACTTTTAAAGCAAAAACAAAGAATTTTCATGGTAAAAATCTAGGATTTGGGTAAAATTAGGGAGTTTTGCAAAAATTGAATTTTTATATCAAATTAAGGTCGGATTTCAAAACTAATAGCATATTTGGGTTCGTGGGTGAATGGGTAAACGTAACTTATTCCTAACCCCGAGTTTAGACCAAGCGGGCCCAGGGCCAGGTTTTAATTTTTTTTAGAAAACTTAGGAAAAATTATATTTTTCAATAAAGTTAGTTCCTTTAGTATTAGTTAATGATATTATGTTAATTTTGATTAGATTCGAGCAAGTTAGAGGTGAATTCAAAGGGAAAAGCAATAATTGAGCAGTGAGTGGCCTGCAGAATTGAGGTAAGTGATTGGCCTAACTTTAGCTTGAGGGAATAGGACTCCCCACTTGTTTGTTATGTGAATTGCATGGGCGTGGTGTATAGGTGTGGTGACGAGTATCTATGCACCATCCAAAGCGTTTGCTAAAATATGATCACATTTCCCGTTCTCCACTTATTTGATTATTGTCTTAACTGTTACATGTTCATTATTGTTTTTATGACTATTTGGCCTTGTCGAATTATTGTTGGTTATGGTTGTGACTGTTTGGAAAGAGTATTGGTTGTTTGAGCTGGTTCCCTCGTGATATAAATATGGCTGAGAGATTTGGTATTGTTTTTATGGAATATATATATATATTTTGATATTCTTGTTGGTTTCATGGTTGAGAAGTTATTGATGAAGTCATGAGAAAAATGCAGTTTATTATTTATAATTGTTGAAACAAAAGTATTGTGAAAGGCTTGGCCTGATTTGTGAAATTTTGAATAAATTGATATGATATGTCTGGTGGGAGCGGGTTGCACGCCGCATCAAGGAGTGATAAGGGAGGAAAAGTGGGATCGGGTTGCACGTTGCAACAAGAGTAATAAGGGAGATATTTTCGGGAGGAGCAATAAGGGAGGACAGGTGGGAGCGGGTTACACGCCGCAACAAGGAGTGATAAGGTAGGATATTTACATTTCTATTTTAATGAGTTTTCAAGAAAACGAGAATCAAAGTTTTGAAAAGCTAAAATGTTTATTTTACTACTCTTTAAATATTTTCGTACTATGTTATTTAAAGTTAAAGTTTGAAATTTTGAAGAGTTATTTGAAAATTGGTTATAGCTGAGTTATTTTATTTTGTTGCAGCCTTTATTTATCTATTTGTTTAATTTTCCTTCTGCATTTATTATTTATTGTTGTTATCGGTTAAATTGTTGAAGCCCGACTTATCCTTGTCACTACTTCGCCGAGGTTAGGCTCGACACTTACTTAGTACACGCGGTCGGTTGTACTGATACTACACTCTGCACTCTTTTGTGCAGATCTAGGTACTAACCATCATTAGAGATATTTAGAGCGGCTATTCATTCGTTGGGAGACACGAGGTACATCTGCCGGCGTTCGCAGATTCCGAGAGTCTTCTCCTATTATTATTTACACTGTTTTATTATATTCAGAACAGTTACACTAATTCTTTTAGCCCTTATTTGTAGTATTCTTTAGTAGTTCGTGGATTGTGACACCAGAACCTAGGGTAGTCTTAGAGTTGTTTACATAATTAGTTCGTGATCAGTTTTATTTAAATGGTCATTTTTATCATTTTGTTTTATTTTTTGTTGGGAATTGTTTTTATTAGGCTCAATTGAAATTTATTTATTTATGCTCGAGTAATTAATCAAGGAAATTAGTTAATCGACTTCCAACATTGGCTTGCCTAGCAAGTGTAGTGTTAGGCGCCATCACGATCCCTGAGGTGGAAATTTGGGTCGTGACAAGCAATCTTCGGTATCATGTCCTTCAGCCCCCGAGTGGTAAGCACACCGAGTACCTGGCCGGTAAGAGGGGGATTCTGGGTTTTGCCTGTTTTGGGGTACAGGCTGCAACAGACCCATTTGGACCAATTTCGGGAAAAACCTGGAGTATGATTATCCGATTGGTGTAAATTGGGTTCTCCTGGGTGGTTCCCGGGGATTATTTTTTGGAGGGAGAGGATTATATGGAGTTTGGCGAGGAGGATTGTTTCTGGGTGGTGGAGCTCAGTTTTTATTGTAGTTTTGTTGGAGCCGGACATAGGCTGAGCATTCATTATCGGATAAGGTTGAGGCATCACGGCATATGCTGCATCCTGGTGGGGATAGTAATGTCGTGGTGTGTCAGAAAAGAATCCTCGGTACTATCGGGAGTTTCTTACACTGGAGTCCATCATTGAAGATTCCTCTTTCTTCTTTCTATTAGCTGCACTCCCCGACCCACTCTAGATCGCCTGGGAAGTTGCTCTTATGGCAGACTGGCTTAGAATGCGACTGGTCTTCGGGCCATTTTCAACCATCTCTCCGATTTATATTGCTTCCAAAAATGGCTTGCCCATATCAGTGTCACGACCCAAAACCTATGGGTTGTGATGGTGCCGGACACCACTGTCAGGCAAGCCAACCTCTTAATCAGTTGAAATACCTTCCTGTTTAACAATTTCGAAATCGTTGCCTTTATTGCATTTCATAATCAAATAAATAAATTGCTGTAAATTAAACACGACAAGAAATCTATTTAATTCCATAAAACAAGACTCAACACATCCCTAGAACCCGGTGACACAAGTACATGAGCAGTTTCTAAGAATTTATACAACTATACAACTCTTGTCCGAGAAATAAATGGGACAAAGGCAATAGATATA